>OY997274.1:610922392-611079892 GCA_963921465.1 Triticum timopheevii | reverse complement strand
GAACTAGTTTATTTTTAGTAAATGTTTAGTTGAACTAGTTGAATTAATATATAGATCGAACTAGTTTTTTTAGTAAATGCTTAGTTGAACTAATTGAATTAATATAACTAGTTTATTTTTAGTAAATGTTTAGTTGAACTAGTTGAATTAATATATAGAAGTAGTTTATTTTTAGTAAATGCTTAGTTGAACTAATTGAATTAATATAACTAGTTTATTTTTAGTAAATGCTTAGTTGAACTAGTTGAATTAATATAACTAGTTTATTTTTAGTAAATGTTTAGTTGAACTAGTTGAATTAATATATAGAACTAGTTTATTTTTACTAAATGCTTAGTTGAACTAATTGAATTAATATAACTAGTTTATTTTTAGTAAATGCTTAGTTGAACTAGTTGAATTAATATAACTAGTTTATTTTTAGTAAATGTTTAGTTGAACTAGTTGAATTAATATATAGAACTAGTTTATTTTTAGTAAATGCTTAGTTGAACTAATTGAATTAATATAAATAGTTTATTTTTAGTAAATGCTTAGTTGAACTAGTTGAATTAATATAACTAGTTTATTTTTAGTAAATGTTTAGTTGAACTAGTTGAATTAATATATAGAACTAGTTTATTTTTAGTAAATGTTTAGTTGAACTAATTGAATTAATATAACTAGTTTATTTTTAGTAAATGCTTAGTTGAACTAGTTGAATTAATATAACTTGTTTATTTTTAGTAAATACTTAGTTGAACTAATTGAATTAATATAACAAGTTTATTTTTAATAAATGTTTAGTTGAACTAATTGAATTAATATAACTGGTTTATTTTTAGTAAATGCTTAGTTGAATTAATAGAAGTAGTTGAATTAATTGAATTAGTAAGTGTTTAATGTTTCGCCTAATATGAACATAGGAAATGTCGTCTGACGCCGGAATTTTTTTTCATTATGTGCGAATATTGTGAAGACCAGCGCGGCCAGTGCGACAGAAATTTTCTTGTTGATGATAGGCGATTCAGCATCAAGCTGGATGAGACCTTCGAATTCGATACAGTAAGTCACAACGACAAGTCTGTTTTCATAATTAAGCATGACTTATATATGCTTCATTTGCCTGACTTATAATTTTTAATTTTCATTATTCTACTAGCGCATCCCCTGCCATGCAAGAATTTTTGTTTTGGATAAGATAGGTTTCAATGATATGGAAACTATGGAGGTAAAGAGAGTTTACCTGAAAACTGAGCATGGTTATACTTTCAACTTCAAAGTATACAATACACACACGTACACCTATTTTGAATGCAAAACTTGGGAAGCACTATGTAAGGCTTATGCATTTGAGCCTGGTATGGTTATCACCTTTGATATTCGTCCGGAAGATAATATTGAAGGTAATAGAGACATATGGGTCGATGTGCAGACGCCTCCAGTTCTACCATTATGTGAGTTCTTCTCAACTATATTTTTGTCTTTGATATTGCTTATTCTAAAATAATTGACAACTAATTTCTATTGACAGCTTATCTCCATTCAACCAAACATGTCCGGCGCTTGGTAGACATGACCTACTACTGTCCCGGAGCTGAACTAAACTGCGAGGAGATAAGTAATTATGTTTCATGGCTTGAGGATCTCCATACTGTCAAGACAAATTTTCTTCCTGCACTTAGAAATGTTAGTACTCAAAACGTGCGACCAATAGTGATGGTATTGAACTACGGTCACATCTATTTAGGAATGATGGTAAGATATTTACTATTTGTCCTCAGTGCGTATTTTGCATACATAATTTTTTTGCTAAACTTTCATTGCTAAGTATATTAATTAAGTACTATACGATGTTCTTCAACAGGGACTCCCGATGACAGTTGTGCCTCAGGGGATCGAGACTAAAGGTCGCATGACAATTGTTAGCTTATGGCCAAGATATCCTGCATTGCACATGAATGCATTCAGGATTTCTAGAAGCGATGAATGCTTAATAGTGAAAGATTGGAGGAAAATTGTTAATGATCGCAGAGAAGTACTAGGGGGAAGCAATGAGAAGCGCAGCCCACGATTAGGAGACAGGTTCATCTGCATGCTCCAGTATGATCAATCAGGAGAGCTATACATGTTCTATGCTATTTTACCAGAGAGAGAGTAGCTAGCAGGAGTGATTTAGCTAGTTCATGCTGCTCTTAGTACTTGTCCTTTCATGTACGTGTTCTTCGTTCTGAACTTAAGTGATTTGCTTTTGTGGTGTTATATATGAACGCTTATAATATCATGACAATCATGTTGAACTCGATGATATTTTTGCTTCTAGTACAAGTGAATGTTTCTTCTTTAAGCTAGTAGTGCTGGTGGTGATTAGATAGCTAGCGGTAATGCATGACTATGATGATTAATATGATGATGATGATGAGTTATTATATCATTTAATGAAAGAAACCGCAGATTAGTTTTAGCTGGATGGATGCTACCTAAGTGATCAAGTATATGCCATATCCGTATATATTATACTTGATCAAGTATAATATGGATATGGCATATACTTGATCACTTAGCTAGCTAGTAGCTAGATATCCAATGCATCCAGTCGAAACTAATCCGCGGTACTTTCACCTAATGATTTAACAACTCATTATAATATAAAACAATCACTAAATTAATTTGAAAACACAAAATTAAAGAAAAATTAAAAAAAACACCCAAACATTTAGTACCGGTTGGTGTTACCAACCGGTACTAATGCCCTACACGCACCCGGGTCTGGCTCGTGCCACGTGGTGGCACTTTAGTACCGGTTCGTGACGAACCGGTACTAAAGGGGGGGCTTTAGTCCCCACTCTTTAGTGCCGGTTGGCGAACCGGCACTAAAGGCCGCCACGAACCGGCACTAAAGGCCGGTTCTGTACTAGTGTTATCACTTACTCCCTTCGTCCCAAAATTCTTATCTTAGATTACTTTAGATATGGATGTATCCAATATTAAAACGTGACTTGATACATCCGTATTTAGACAAATTTAAGATAAGAATTTGAGACGGAGTACTAATTAACCTTTTATTTGATGCTTTTTGTTAACAAATGGTGACTGATACTTCTGCAGCCTACGCGATCTAATCATACTGGTCATGAGAGCTTTCCAGAATGAGGCATACCTTTTACTTTCTGGGTACAATTCACGATCATGTGTCAAATCATCTGTTCCATTTTATCTTTTATATGACTGCACCGAATTTAACGCACACACCCATATCTCCACTCGTCCTTTGAAACAAAAAAGTTGATAATTCCCATGCAAAGGAAAAATATGTATATGATATTGCATGGTCGACGAATCCCTTCGCTGAGCATTCAACCCTCTCGTCAAAGCAGAGATGGGAGTAAATAGCGTAAAACTACTACTTTACAGGTTAGGGTTCCAAAAAACTACCAAATTTATTTATTTCGCTGATAACTACCAAGTCAGTGGTCGGCTGTTTCAAAAAACACAAAACGCTAGTTGTTAGCGATTTAAGCCGATTTCTGACAGGTCGGACCCACTCCTAAATATTCTGTTTGTTTGACTGTTTTGTTTGACCGTTAACTTACATGTGGGACCCACATGTAAGTTCTCTCTTCTTCCTCTTATTTTTTCTTCTCTCCTTCTCCACCACCGCACCTCCAACACCGCCGCACGCCAAGCCAGCTCCGACCGCGTGATGGGCCGCCGCACGAACTGCCGCGCCGCCACTAGAACTCCCATCTGCTCCGCGCCGTCGCACGTCGCCGGCAACCGCTTCGCATCGCCGCATCGACCCCTGCCCCGCATCGACATTGAGCTGCCTGCTGCCGGCACCCTCGTCCACGCACCCGGGAGAGGCACGCTGGAGCTTGGGGCACCAGGAGGTGGAGGCTGAGCTCCCTCCTGCAGCTCACAAGGAGGACTCCGCCCGACGCCGGAGCGCCTCCACCCTCTGCAGCCCCTCCTGCGGCTCACAAGGAGGACTCCGCCCGACGCCGGAGCCGGCTCCTCCCGTTCTAGAACGAGGGAGGATGGAGGGGACAGGCCAGCGGTCAGCGACCTGCTTCCGGCAAGCTTCGATGCAGGGGGCGCAGCAGTTGATGCCGCTCGATTCCGTCGGGTCGAGGCAGGCGGCGGGCGGCCGGCGGCGCTGGTATCCCGGCGAGGGGAGGAACGGCGGGGAGGCGCAGGGCGAAGAGCGAGAGCAGATCCGGCGACTCCCACACGCGGCGGCGCGGCGCAGGCTGGCGACGGGCGACTGCATCGGGAGGGTGGATCCTCTCTGCCTCCCGATCTGTTTGAAGGAAGAAGACATGAATAGGGATTTTGTTTTTTTTGTATTGGGGATTTTTATGAGGCTGACACATGGGTCCCATTTGTCATAACGTGCAACTTAACGGTCCACTCTATCCGTTTTCTTACATGCGGGCCCCAACTGTCATAATGATGATCAATTGTAAAGCACCGAGCGTTTTGTGTTTTTTGAAACAGCCGACCCCTGACTTGGTAGTTATCAACGAAAAAAATAAATTTGGTAGTTTTTTGGAACCCTTACCTGTAAAGTAGTAGCTTTATGCTATTTACTCCAGAGATGGATTAGTTCCTTTTGTTGAAATATATTGCCTGCCTATCTTTATCAGTCAGACTTTTGGATGAGTTGGTTGGAGCATGAATTCGATATGGTATTCGAGCCAAGAGGTCTTGAGTTCAGGACCCTGCCAACACTATATTAAATAAAATAATTCTGTGGCCTACATTGCCCACCTGTCTTCATCAGTTTGGACTTTTGGATGAGTTGGTTGGAGCATGTATATTCAATACCTTCTTGAGAAGAAAAGATCACTGGTTCAGAGACGTGCTATACAAACGTTTTTAACTCTCTTTTCATGATGGAGTTTTAAAACCTCACCTTGCCAGTGTGTGCGATAAGGGGGTCCTTCCCACACGACCAAGAAATCGTCGGGGATAGATCCTCCGGTCACACATGCTGGACAAAATGAGCTCGTGTGCGATTGGATGAGGCATCAGAGACAATTATGTAGGCCCAATCATTTCCGTTCGTATCTGCATCCCATAGAGTGAATCCCAAAAAAACGTTTCCATTCGTATCACTAGTAGAAAAAGGCCCATTTGTCCCGGTTCCAGAGGCCCATTTGTCTGGGTCGGTACTAAAGCCCAATACCTTTAGTCCCGGTTCGCTTATGAACCGGGACAGATGGTGCTCCACGTGTCCGCTGCTGCGAGCCCAGGCAGGAGGGCCTTTAGTCCCGGTTGGTAACACCAACCGAAACCAAAAAGCATCCACGCGTCAGTAGCTCAGGAGCTAGGGTTTTTGTTTTTTGGGATTTGGAGGGTTAATTTGGGGGTTTCATATATTGTGTTAGCTAGCTAATAGCTAGAGAGAAGTGACCTCTCTTATCTCCGTGCTTGGTCGACGCTACGTACTACACGTATAGAGAGGAGTCGACACGCTACCTAGTAAGAAAATGAAGGAAACCATTAAGTACAGAAGATCGTCATGAACATATACAGAGAGAAGTGATCGACCTCTCCTTCTCCGAGAGATTGGCCGAACAACAAGTTTTCGTATATCTATCCGACGCTACTAGCTACTATATATACAATATAAGATCTCTTACAATCCCTAACGTCTGAAGTCAAGTTCCACATGGTATTCTCCGGTTGGATTGATGACGTGGTCAAGAAAGAATCCAACCAATTTCTCTTGAATTGCTCGTACTGCTAGGAAAAAGCCTAGTAGTAGCGCGGGTTAAAAGCTAGTAGTAGCGCGGGTGCCTGCGCTACTACTATGGCGCTACAACTAACTAGTAGTAGTAGCGCGGTGCATCCCGCGCTACTAGCACGTGTGTTAGTAGTAGCACGTGTCTGTGACCCGCGCTAATACTATTAATTTGAAAAACCAAAAAAAATCTCGACCCCATGACGCGCGCACGTTGGCCGGGAGCAGGGAGATCTCGGTCATGATGCGTGCCTCGTGGAAGCCGTCGAGGGCGGCTACGGAGGCCAGCCCGGCATGGGCCGGGAGCTGGAGGACCTGCATCTTGGCATCATGCATGGGGAGCAGCACCTCACGGTGGCCGTCGCTATTGAGGTCGGCAACGAGCAGCGGCGGGAGGCGTTCCACGTCTCCTGGAGTGAGAAGTCGCCCTCGTGCTGCCGGAGGAGGAGGGGGATGGGTCAGCTAGCGTTCCGGATCGAATCGGAGAGGGGGAAGGAGGAGGGCTTACCTGGAGCAAGAAGAAGACGGTGAAGGCGGCGAGGAGGAGGATGCCGAGGTCGCGCTTCTGCATCTTGCCGGCGGCGAGGAGCTCCGGCGACCGCCCACCGGAGGGATCTTGGACAGGAAGGGGGAAGAAAGCAGAGTGTACCAGCGGCGGCCACCGCTGGAGGATGAGGGAGAGACGAGGAAAGTGAGAGAGGGGGAAAGTGAGGGAGAGAGGAGGGATTCGGCTGAGGATACGGGGATTTCACCTACCTCGTACTTAGTAGTAGCGAGGGGTATAAAACCGCGCTACTACTATCAACTTAGTATTAGCGCGGGTTTGTACCCCTCTCTACTACTATGGCATGTCCCGGGAGGGCACGGTAGAGACCGCTTAGTAGTAGCGAGGGTTAAAAACCCGCGCTACTTGTATAAACTTAGTAGTAGCGAGTGGTAAAAACCCGCGCTACTAGTAAGTAGCAGTAGCGAGGGTTATAAACCCTTGCTACTAGTAAGCGTCTGCCTATAAGCTTTTCCCTAGTAGTGTCGTATGCGATCTTGTGGTAGGAATTCATCCCGCAACTGCCAGATCTAAATTGAAGAAGAGGGTCAATACATGTGTATGAATGAAATTCAACACAAATGATGGTAATAAAATAAAATTGTGAATATATTTTTGCTTATGCACTTCACATTGTTTTTCAGAGTAGCCCTGCTTATTCTTGGCCGTCGCATTGTAGGTAAACTTGCAAAGTAGTATCCACGGAAATCATTCCCACGTTCCTGCCACAAGCACTTTACGAGAAACAGAGGTCAGTCAAACTAATAAGCAAGAGCATACTAAATGGTACGGATGAAACTAGTTTGAATCAATAGGAGATGTGCGGAAGTAGGTAGTATAGTACTTATTTTCGGGTGTTTAAATTTCAGCTCTGTCGGCAGTCCTGGAGAAATTGCGGTGAACTCTTTCCAAACCCTACCAGACATAGAAAATAATTACTTGATATCAGGCAATGAACAAAGTTGCCGATATGGTGCGATAATGATCGATTGAACTTACTTCTGGAGCATGTTAGTCATGTACGCATACTCCTTGGGATCTTTTCGTCTCAAGTCTAAGACGGTTACTAGTCCCTGCTCAAGCTTAATCTCTAGGAGAATAAAGTGGAAGTTATGCATGCATGCATAACTCATCAATTACATTACTATAACCTCGAGTAATAGGGGAAACTGAATATGCACAAGACAGTAACACTCAGTTGAAGTTATAATGAAAGAGTATTTTATCTTTGCTTTCATTTTTGAGCAACGACTGTAGCAAGTTGTCCTTGGTTTCTGAGACATTCTTTTTAGCCGTCCATTCGTGTATGATATTTGGGTTAATGAACCCAATGTCATAGATTTGTGCTTTTTTGCATCCGACGATCTTCAATCTGCATAATATAGTAAGGATAATTATATATACATGCAATGAAAGAGCTGAGCTATATATATAGAGAGAGAGAGACTTAATTACAGAAAGTAGTACTTACAGATAGTTGCAAGCCATGAGTGATTTGTCGAGGGCCTTTTGATTGTAGAACTGGAAAAACTCATCAAAATCAACAGTTAACAGATCTTGTCCAATGAAATCATGCTCGTCTTTAATTCTCATTGACAAAGCATCCTTCCCAGACTCGCTGCAGGTTTTCATGTACCATTCATGGAATCTTCGCATCATCGTTGTTAGTGCAAGAGTTCCATCTTTGATGAGAGGCTTCCCGTACTAGTATCTGAACACTTCCACCTGCATTGTATCAAAATGTACATTGTCGGCCAGGTAATCACCAGGATTGGTACCGGGCACCATCCCAGGCAGATTTGGGACGATATCGCTAGACACCTTGAGCGGGGGGCACGATTGGTTCTCCTGTTCGCCGAGCTGGGGGATTTTTTTGCCACTTCTTTGTTCTGCTAACCTTTTATCAATTGAAGTAGTTCCCAACCGGCACGCATCTTGCAGTGTCTTTCTAAGAGCGCAGACATGGTTGTCATCTGGCGAACATGGTGGTGGTCACTTCAGGGCATCCAAAGTACGCTGAGATTTCACCGGATCTATCTTCTCCTTTGAAGGTGGAGGTTTCTTTGCAAAAAAGTCCCTCGCTTTGGCTTTACTGATCTCCGTGTTTTGCTCCTCGGTCCTCTCGTATGGTAACTTCTCTAGAGGCTTGAGAGATGGATCATATCTGTATTGCCTCCTGCCTCTGGTTGTACTGCTAGCCGCCGGAGCAGCCAGAGCGGCGGCGGCTGTCTTCCTTCATTGCTTACGAGGCGTAGAAGGAGGCGGAGTGCTCCGACGTGCCGGAGCAGCCGGAGCGGAGGCGTCTGCCTTCCTCCGTTGCTAACGAGGCGGAGGAGGCAAAGGAGGAGGAGGAGTGCCGGCCTCACGCGGCGGAGAAGGAGGCGGTGTGCCCTGATCAATCGCCGGGGGAGGGGGGAGGAGGAGGAGGAGGAGGAGGCGGAGTGCCCTGACTCGCCGAAGGAGGAGGAGGAGGAGGCGGAGGCGTCCAGTTCGGAAGCTTGATGTGCTCCTTCCGCCATAGACATGGAGTCTTCAGAGCAAGACCCAGCTGAGTCTCCCCTTCACCTGTAGGGTGGTCAAGCTCAAGCTCCTCAAATCCCTCTGTTACTTCATCCACCATCACAATAGCATAGCCTTATGGAATCGGACGGCAGTGAAATGTTGCGTCAGGTTCAGGAGGTGTAACAGAGCCGACAGCTGCCTTGACTTTGAGGTTCTGCCATTGCGTCATAAGCTGGCAATGTTGAGCCTCTGTGATACCATCCACGGGGTACCTAGGAGCCATGAAGTTAGGCTGCTGAGCGAGCTCGGTGGAAGCCACGCTTCTTCTCCGCTGAGATGGCGGGGTACCTTCCGGGGTAGCTCCGGCACCTCGCTGGCTCTCAACTTGTTCCTCTAGGTTTCATACCCTTGCATTCATCTTCTGCAGTTCGCTCTGCTCCAGTTTCCTCTTCCTCTCCTGGGTTTTGTAACCGCCTGCGTCGGGAAACCCAACCTTCCACGCAACGGAGCCTGGCGTGCCTCGTGTTCTTCCAGGGTGCTCAGGATTCCCGAGGGCCTCGGTGAGCTTGTCATTCTCTCTGTCGGGAACGAACGTCCGGCGATACACTTCTGAAGCTTCTTGACGGGTATTTGAAGTTGCTCCTCCGTCCAACGGCACTTCCCTGTTTCAGGGTCCAAGGTTCCCCCAACCCCGAAGAACCAAGTCCTTAAACGGTCTGGCCAGTTGAATGTCTCTAGTTCGACCCCTTTAGCAAGCAGGTCACTCTCAACCTTGTCCCACAATGGCCGGGCTTTGAGGTAGCCACCTGACCCCGTGCGATGGTGAAACTTCTTCTTTGCAGCATTTTTCTTGTTTTTCTCTGACATCTTCTTACTCCTGTCCGATGTCTTGTAGGCCACAAATGCGGGCCAATGATCTCTTATCTTCTCAAATCGGCCGGTTAATTCTGGAGTCTTCCCTTTGTCGACATACGTTGATTTCAACTCATTCTTCCACGTCATGAATAGATCTGCCATCTTCATAAGAGCATGAGCCTTGACCAATGGCTCTATAACTGGCTTATTCGGATCCTCCTCTGGCGGTAGGGTCAATTTTGCCTTCAGCACTGTTGAAAGATCATCTTTCTGTCTATCGTTGACATAAGGAACTTGAGGGTCTACGTTCTTAGGCTGATTCCATAGCCTGGATGCTGATCGGGATCATGTCCCTAACAATAGCCCCACACTAAGCAGAAAATGCTTCCTTGGTCTGCCTAGGTTCAATCGGTTGGCAATCATTCGCGATTGCTGTGATCGTGAACCTTTCATCCCGGCGCAACCTTTTCTTCGGGCCTCCTCTCATTACCGAAGTTTGGCTCGATCCAGAGGGCTATAAAAGAAGAAAGAGGAGTTAATATATGTACATACCAAAAAAATTAATGCATCAGTTAGCTAGTCAGCACAGGCTTAATTAATATACATACCTCGCTGGACTTTGTAACACCTCCCTCCTCCGTTCGGTCACTCGAGCCGTCATCACGGACATCATGATCATGTCCTTCATCCTCCATTGTTCGATCACTGGAGCCTTCACACTCTCCTTCCAGACCAACGGTGTCATTGAGATACGACATGACATCACCTCTGTCGAGGATTATTGTAAGTGCATCTAGTGCCACCACTAGTTGGTTTTGGAGTATTGACGACAAACATGGTTGAGGGACTAATGCGTTTGTGAGAATTGCAGGATAACACAGGTAGTAGTCCCATATTGATTCGGTTTACCTACCAGAGATGTCCCTTAAAAATGTGTGAAGACATTGAAGACAATGGTGGTCTGTGAAGATATTCACATTGAAGACTATGACATGAGAAGACAGCGCATGAAGACTATAGAGTGCAAAGACATAGTTGTTTCGTAGTTTCCTTTTCTTCTTTGTTGAGTCATAGGAACCACCGCACTGTTAAGTGGGGTCCAAGTGAACAAAGTCAGAGTGACTGATGTGATGCTTAACCAAATCCTATGTCTTCGAGCGAAGACAATGAGAGCAAATCTTACCCAGAGCTGGATAAGTCAGCTTTACTTGTAGCCCAAGTCAAGCTGCCGCGTGTGTTTAAAATCTGACCATTGGACATGTGTCAGTTCCTTAGTGACCCAGGGTCATTTCGGACAAATCAGGTCGGGTTGCCTCCTGGCTATAAATAGACCAACCCCTACACCATAAATTGGTGGCTGCTTAGAGTTAGTGCACGACTTTTGTTGTTTGAGAGCAACCCACCTCCGTAGCATTTGAGAGAGAGATCCTTGCGAAGACAAAGCCCAAAACACCCAGAGCCCAAAGAGTGTTTGGCATCACTGAAGTCTTTCTGTCTGCATGATCTGAAGACTTGTTACACTTGAGGACTGTGAATCCTCCAGCCGGTTAGGCGTCACGTTCTGAGCATCCAAGAGTCATTGTGGATTGCCGGTGAACGAAGTCTGTGAAGGTTCGGAAGTCTACCTTGAAGACTTATTACCAGAGTGATTGGGAAAGGACTAAGTGTCCTTACCTCAAGGGGAATAAGGTGAAGACGCGGCCTTCTGAGTTAAATCTCAGCCTCCCTAACCAGACGTACAGTTGTCACAGCAACTGGAACTGGTCCAACAAATCCCTGTCCTCACCAAGCAGCTGGTTCTATCTCTTACTTCTCATTACTTACAGTTTGTCTTCGTGAAGTCATTGCCTGCTTGCATTATCTGATTGACTTCACTATGTGAAGACTGTTGTCTTTTGGCTTCTTACCATCTTCCACCCTGATCCATACTACCTACCTGCTAATAGTCTTCATGCTTTCACTTTATTGAATACTTGACTATGGCCTGTCTAGTGTAGTCTACCTTCCGCTGCATGTCAATAGGTTCATTTCTATTGTTTGTCTTCAAAACTCCCATGTTTTGAAGACTTTCATAAAAATCGCTTATTCACCCCCCCTCTAGTCGATAACTAGCACTTTCAATTATGTCCACCAACAACTGTTCTATTTCCAAGTCTCAGTGCTCCATAGTTTCTACAAACATTACAACATGACAATTAATATACAAACATGACAGATGGATATATATATATTAGTGGGACCTTGCTAGCTCGACACTTCTACGGTTTGGGGTGGCCTCGACAACGCTTCTAAGGTTTGGGGTGGCCTTGACGACAACACTCTTTTAATTTGGTAAATTTGGGTTGCCTCGACGCTTCTAGGGTTTGGGGTGGCCTCGGCAACCGCTTCTAGGGTTTGGGGTGGCCTTGACACTTCTAGGGTTTGGTCGGGCGAGAGGGGGTTGATCGATGTCCCCCCTCATGTTGAAGAGTTACCGGAGTTCTCTCATGAATGTCCGACGTCTGGACCGCCTCTCTCATGAATGTCAAACAAGGGATTTAATAAAATGGTGCCATTCTGGATGTGCAGAAAATGGTCCCTAATTTTCCTGATCTCATCTACCCTTCTACATGTCACGTTGTCTAGTGTCAAAGGATTCAAGAAAACCATGGCTTCATCATTAGCCGGAAGTAACAGGAGCATGATGGTATGAAGCTCTCCAAAATTATTTTGGAATGGAGTCCTGATAGGATAATTCGCTTTTTGGTACGAAGTTCAGTAAGAGCCTTCCGAATATCACTATTTGGAAGGCCTTTGCTAAACTTCGTACCAAAAAGCGAATTATCCTATCAGGACTCCGTTCCAAAATAATTTTGGAGAGCTGCATACCATCATGCGCCTGTTACTTCCGGCTAATTATGAAACCATGGATTTCTTCAATACTTTGACACAAGAGAATGTGCACATATAGAATGGTAGATGAGATCAGGAAAAATATGGATCAACTTAATTATGCACATCCATAATGGGGGCATTCTTGCTAAATCTCTTAAAAATCTCGAGAGAGTTTGTCGGGTAGGGGCGGGAGGGGGTAGGAGACCGACAACATTTTTTTCTAGGGTTTGGGTGTCCTCGAGAGTTGGTCGAGCGAGAGGGGGGTGGGGGAGGGGGTGCTCCCGTGGTGTGAAATCGGTCTATGCATGATATAAACATTTTACCTTAGTAACTTTGAAAAAAAATGTTATCGGGGAGGGGGTATATCAACGCCCCCCCCCCCCCCATGTCGACGTTATCGGGGAGAGGGCTATATCGAGAACGAAGACATACATACATGGAAAAAAATGTTATCGGGGAGGGGTATATCGACCCCCCCCTCATGTCAAAGTTATCAGGGAGGGGGTATATCGACAACGACATACCCGATAAAAAATAAGAAGAGGAAGAAGAAGAAAAAAAAGAGGAGAGGAAGAAGGAATAGAGGAGAAGAAGAAAAAAAGAAGAAAAAAAGAGAGGAGAAGAAGAAGGAATATCGATTTTCTATTTTTTTTCTTCTTGTCCTCTATTCCTTCTTCTTCTCATCTTCTTATTCTTTTTCCTCTTCTTATTTATTTCTCCTCTTCTTCCTCTCGTCTTCTTCTCCTTCTTCTTCTCCTTGTTCCTCTTCTTAGTTTCCTTTTTCCTCTCCTTCTTTTTCTTCTTCTTCCTTCTTCCTTCTTCCTCTTTTCTTCTTTTTCCTTATTTTACTTTTTCCTCTCCGCTAACCTAAAATGTACTAACCTAAAATGAACTAACAGTACAACAAACCTAAAATGCACTAAATCAACTAACCTAAAATGCACTAAATCAACTAACCTAAAATGCACTAATCTAAAATCGATATCTACTAACAACCTAAATAAAAAATTAATACATATATGAAAAAAAACATATACGAACAAAAAAATTCATCATTCATCTCATTATGTACATCCATGCATACATACGAACAAAAAAAATCATATATATGATCATCTATGAACAAAAAAATCATAATATGAACGAAAAAAGCATATATGAACAAAACAGGGGAGGAAAAGGGGGCCGGCCGCCGAACCGAACGGGGAGGGGCAGCGCGCACCATCGGGGGGGGGGGGGGGGTCGATATACCCTGATCATAGTGGGGAGTAACTTAGACTAGTAACATTGTTACTACCTCCGTTTCAGTTTACAAGTCCTGCGCGTATATCTAGGTTGCCAATTTTATCACCCTAATATAAACTATATAACACAACAATTATACCTTTTGAAACTAGAAACTCCGTAGTTTATGTTGATATATTTTTCGTAACATATGACTTGTATTAGGTTGGGTAAATTGATGACTTAGGGGTACGCGCACGCCCTGTAAACTGTGAGAGAGGTAGTAGGTCGAGAGAGTATTAAAGCTAGAGTAAAACCTTCCATTTGGCAGTACAGTGAGGAATCGCACAATGGTTTCAAATACTCAACCCCATAGCTGACAGCTGGCTTGCTGCGTCGACACATGTCGTCTTCAACCCTGATCGATCCTGCTTTGTCGCGCAGCAGAACAATCAATGTCGAAATTGAAGGAGGAACACTTGCTAGATTTTTTATTATTGTTGGAATTCCCCACAAACGTGAGATGCAGATTCATAGTTTGGTCATGGGCGTACGAGAGTGCACATGCTGCGGCACCGCCAGTGCCGGCACAGATGACATCAAGCTCGTGGGGCTGCTATCTCACGCACCGGCTACAGGACTATCGTGACCCTAGCACATGGGCTTTCTAACGGTAGTTAACCAGTGGCTGAGGCGCATAGCTCCGCCCCTGGTAGTTCCATTGTCTGTTCACAACTGTAAAGCTATCGCGGGTCTAGGTTCCTCGTTGTCGCCTCTCTATGCCCTGCCACGGGTAGTAGCCGCCCCGATCGCTTTGTTTATTTGGCATAACTATCCGTGCTTTATGTGTCAGTTAACTAGAAAAAACTAGTTAGAATTCTATAAAAGCTTATTAATTTGGTGGACAAACTTTTAGTCGATGCAGCCAACCATGCCATTTTTCTACTAAACACCTTTGCGTCATCGACCGAGTCCATGTTGATCTCTACAATTCATAGCTTATCAGCGGTGTGCAGTTCCCACCATACTTTCTTTCTAATGACATCTAATTCTGTTCGGGCATAATCTTTCAGGAGAAAATTTATAACCTTCTGTCCATCCACACAGGGATGACCATCCACTGAAAATTGCGCGAGGCATGAACAACTTTGTGGTGACCTCGTTGAGAGTTTGGGGGCGCTTCATGGACAATAACCTTCTTCATGACATGGTTACATAGAATGATTTGGACCCTTTGTTATGTTTACTTAGAACCATTTGGACCATTTATTTTGTTTAAATATGAATATCACTACAAGAAATATGTCAACTTATGACCTTCTGTCAGTGACCCTCGAAGAATTGGTCATAAATTTATGACCATTTTAGACCAATTGGTCAAAAGCTGTCTGGGGGGCTCTAAACCCTAAACCATAACGACCATTTTGGTCAGAAAGGTCATAATGCCATTAGAGGAAATGGTCGTAAAGCGGGAAGCACTGTCCACTGCCTCACGCCTAGCTGATAACGACCAATACAACATGGTCACTACACTTGAGTTTGAATGAATTAGGATGATTAGGCAGCCACCTCACCAACCTCGCTTATGTGTCACTGTCTAGGTGTCATTTTTGTTTAAAATGTTAATATTCAACAACAGACGGGGCACACACTGACATGCAGGACCCACTTGACAGGTGGGGCCGAGTGCTTAATTCGCACTAAAAAGAGGCGCGAGGCGGGACTCGAACTCACGACCTCGCGCTAGCTTCGCTCGCTCGCTACCGCTGGGCTAGAGAGGGACAGTTGCTCAGTTATGGTAATTTATCTATACATTATATAAAACTACGGCTCTCTCGTATCATTGACAAGTGGGGCCTTCCGACCAGGTGGCGGCGGGTGGCATCGAGCAGAGAAACACTTAGCGTTTTTCTAGGTCTTCCGACCAGGTGGCGGCGGGCGGCGGCGGAAGCAACCAGGTGGGCCGGTGGGCGGCGGGCGGCGGCCGGAGGGCGGGGCCGGCAGCCGAAGCAACTCGCCTTGCCCACGACCTCGCTGCAGGTGACCTCGCCCACGGCCTCGCGGCGGAAGCAACCAGTAAGGGCGGAGGCGGGGGCGGGGGCGGGGCCCACGACAGGAATGGCGACCTCGCCGCTCGCCTCGCCCACGCATGGGGGACTCACCGCCGCCGAGCATGGGGGAGTCGCCACCGCCGCAAGCAGACCTCTCCCACGTTTGCACACGTCTCCTTCCCCCCTCCTCTTCCCCCTCTCCTCTCTGTTGATGTCAATGATTTGATGTAGATTTGTTAGGAGAATCTCCACACACACATAGAGTGATTTGATGTAGGTTTGTTGTAAGCTTGGAAAAATCTCTTGGAAATGTCATTGATGAATTTGGTAGAAATTGTGAAGAGAATTTCTGTTGATGAAATTATTAGGAAAATTGTTGTTGATGAAATTGTTAAGAATTCTTTTGGAATTCAGTCAATTGTTACTGGTAAATTATGTTGTCAGCAATCAATAGAACAGAGCTCGAGTTGGTCTTTCCCTGAAACAGGATCCTGGGTTTGATGTAGATTTGATGTTACACCTAGCCCCAAATCTGTGAAAGGACCTGAATATTGATCTAGATTAGATGTAAACTAGGAAAACTCTCATTGATGTAGATTTGATGCAATCTTGGAAATGGCATTCATGTAAATTGACAGTGGTGTTATTGTTGGTGGTTTAACCAAAATAGTTCTTAGTGGCAGCATATATTGTTATTGTTGGTTGTTTAACCACCTCTGTTTTTTGTGAACCATTTGCAACATTTTGTTGTCTTTGGCAGATGGACAGAAGCTGGATTAGAAAAGGAGTTAGAAAGTTTTCGAAAGAACATATGAAAGGAGTTGTTGATTTCATGGCATTTGTTCGGGCAAATTTTGCCAACGATGCTCACATTCTTTGCCCATGTTGGGAATGCCTCAACCGTCCAAGAATGTCTCAAGGAAGAGTGGAAGATCATCTGCTTCTTAATGGGATGTCCAGCACATATGATAGATGGATATATCATGGAGAACCTTTAGACAGACAACCTCAACATTTTGAAGCTGATACAGAGGCCCCTCATATGATGGGTGGTGGTGATGCTGGCATTGATTTCATGGAAAAGGTTTTCGAGATAATGCTGTTTTGGAGGAAGAGGATGGGCATGAAGATGATAGGATTCCTAACCTATTGAAGGATTTGTACGATGCTGAAGATCATGCTGATGGACAGAAATCATTGTTTGCTGAGGTGTTAGAGGAGGCGAAATGCGCAGCTCATGAAGGGGGTAAATTTTCAAGATTTACCTTCACCGTGAAGTTACTCCACATCAAGTCTTTCTACCGGATTAGCAATGCCGCATTCAACACAATACTCCGTCTTTTGAGCTTGCAATTCCCTGATAGTTGTGTTCCCAGATCTCATGATGAAGCATTGTGCATAATCTGCAGGCTGGGGTTAGGTTATGTGTCAATACATGTGTGCCCAAATAACTGTGTCTTGTTTCGGAAGGATTTAGCAAAGCATGACAACTATCCAAAATGCAATGCATCTAGGTGGAAAGATGCTGATGGGAAGAAGTCAATACCGGAGAAGGTACTGAGGCACTTTCCCTTGATACCAAGGCTGCAGCGGATGTTCATCTCGAAGAAGTCATCGCGTGAGGTACAGTGGCACAAGCTGAAGCGGCAACCTGTGGACAATGAGCTGAGCCATCCAGCGGATGGAGAGGCATGGAAAGAGTTTGACCGTATACATTTTGATTTTGCTGCAGATCCAAGGAACATAAAACTTGGCATTGCCACAGATGGGTTTAATCCGTTTGGGAACATGAGCACGTCTTATAGCATGTGGCCAGTTTTTGTGGTGCCGTACAACCTGCCACCATGGGCATGCATGGATCAGTCCAACTTCATGATGTCATTGCTTATCCCGGGTCCAGATTCTCCAGGAAAGGATTTTGATGTCTTTATGGAGCCCCTTGTAGAAGAACTGCTCCAGCTCTAGACTGGTGTACCTACATACGATGCCTTGAGTCCGGAAGAAAAGTTCAATCTACGTGCTGCGATCATATGTTCCATCCATGATTTCCCGGCTCTGCACACTCTGTCTGGGAGGATCACAGCGGGTTATCAGGCTTGTGTCCATTGTGACAAAGACCCTTGCTCAAAGAGAATAAGGAGCAAGATATGCTATATTGGGCACCGCCGCTTTCTTCCCCGAAACCATCGCTGGCGAAGAAGCAAAGATTTGAATGGTGAGAATGAAACCCGTGACAAGCCAGCTGAATTCACTAAAGAAGAGCTGGAGCAGCAACTTGAAAAGGTGAAAGATGTGAGACCAGGAAAGCTGGCGAAGAAAAGAAAGCGTGAGGAAGGTCAATGTTGGGACCGGAGGTCTTGTTTGTGGGACCTGCCATACTGGGCTGATCTGAAATTAAGGCATAATCTCGATTTAATGCACATTGAGAAAAACATATGCGAGAATCTGCTAGGGACGTTTCTGAACATTGAAGGGAAGACAAAGGACACGGTTAGTTCTAGGCTTGATTTGGAGGACATGGGCATAAGAGAAGATTTGCATCTACAGCACAATGAAGATGAAGATTCATTTGAAATTCCACGAGCATGGTATACAATGAATAAAGAACAAAGGCTTGCATTCTGTGAATTCCTAAGAGCGGTGAAATTTCCAGATGGTTATGCTGCTAACCTAGCAAAGTGTGTTACTTCTGATGGATTCAAGCTTTCAGTACTGAAAACCCATGATTGTCACATCCTCCTCCAAAGGATTTTACCGGCGGGCCTCCGAGGAATCATGCACAAGGATATATATGAAGCTGTTGCTGAGCTTGGAAATTTCTTTAGAGAACTGTGCTGCAAAACCCTCAAGTTAACTATCTTAGAAAGACTTGAAAAAGAAATCCCAATTATTCTTTGCAAGCTCGAGAAGATTTTCCCTCCAGCTTTCTTCACCGCGATGGTCCATTTGGCAGTGCACTTACCCAAAGAGGCAATGCTTAGAGGCCCTGTGCAATACGGTTGGATGTACCCAATCGAAAGAAGGCTGCTTACTTGTAAGCGTTATGTGCGAGACACAGCAAGACCTGAAGGTTCTATTGCTGAAGCATATGTCGTTGACAAGTGCTTAACTTTTTGCTCTAGATACTTTGGTGATGTGGAAACAAGATGGAACCGGCCGGGCAGAAATAGAGAGCGGTCTGATTCGCAAAGTGGTGATGTCTCTGTTTTCAACCATGGTGTGAACTTTCTTGGAGCCTCACAATACTTGGAGGCTGGTGATGAGTATGACAAGATGGTTTGGTTTGTGCTCAGCAATTGCGCGGAGGTTCTACCATATATCGAGTACGTTATATCTTGTGCACTCATTATATATATATATATATATATATATATATATATATATATATATATATATATATATTTTGCTTGGGTTGGTACCAGCCAAATGTTTTAATTCACATGTTTTGTTGGCATTGTAGGAAATGCAAGGAAGAGTTAAATCAGGAAGAAAGCAATATCAATGTTGATAAAAGGGTTGCCAAGGTGTTTGCTAATAGGTTTAAGAATCATGTGAGTTCTTTAGCCACATGTTTTATGTTTTCTGTGTTATTCACCCATTGTTAAATACCATTGTTTGCTAAATGGTTTATTTGTGCAGATTGGAAAGTTGCATGAGGAGAAGAAGGTCAGTCATGATCTATTTGCTTTGGCATGCTTACCGGATAAGCGAGTGAGAGTGTATTCAGCATGCATTGCTGACGGTGTCCGGTACCACACCATTGACCGCGAGGAAAAAAGGAAGACACAGAATAGTGGAATCGTCACTGAGGGGTCACATGATGGTGAGATCATTGACTTCTATGGTCAGGTTCGAAGCATCGTAGAGTTGCAGTACAACTCTAGTGGAGGCATCCATCGCTCGGTTGTCTTATTTCGCTGTGACTGGTTTGAGCTTGGTAGCAAGAAGAGGAGAGACTCTTTTGTCAAATATGATGGCCACTTCAAAAGCATCAACACTGCAAGGTGCTGGTATAATAGTGATCCCTTTATTCTAACAACACAAGCAACAATGGTGTTTTATCTGCCAGACACTCTTATGCACGGAAAATGGCGAGTTGTGCAAAACTTTCAGCACAGACACTTGTGGAGTGTGACTGAAACTGAAGTGGAAAAGGGCCCCGGTGATGGTGGACTAACATACCAAGATGATGACTCTACGGAAGTTCCGTTGCAAGCTGATGATGACTCTATGGAAGTTCCGGTGCAAAGCAGAGTGCGAAGGGACCGGGAACGTGTGATCATTGGTGCTGCAACAGTTGAAGGCATCAAGAAAAGAAGAAAGGTGGTAGAGGATGGATATGAAAGCGAGGATGAGGGAAACCGGACTGATCATACTATGCTGCAATATTGGAGTGATGATGAGGAAAACAGGAGTGGGCATAGAGTTCCTTGTTTTCGTATCGACGACGATGAGTAGCGAATGGACATGAAGGTAAATTTGGTCTCCTTGGTGATCCTTCTAACTCTCTGTAGTGATCCTTCTTGTGCATATGCATGGTGATCCTGATGTACTACAATTATCTCCAGGTAGCAAAATGCTTAAAGATCCTGATGGCTGTAGTGGTGTGATCCTATGACAAAATGTTGATGAAAAATGCAAAACATTTGATTTCCTTGTGTAAGCATTTGATGTGATCCTGATGGTTGTAGTATTTTGTAAGCATTTTGGATGCAAAACACATTTTGGATGTGATCCTGATGGTTGTGCATTTTGGATATCAATGAGACTTATGGTTGTAGTTTTTGGTTGTGATGTGAAGTTTCAGAACTGAAGATGTTTAATTCATGTTTTTTTGAACTGAAGATGTTTTGGTCAAAGCAACTGAATTTTGCATCATTTCACTATGAGCAAAAAAATATGCGCGAGCGGGGACTCAAACCCACGACCATGCGCTCGCTTCACTGTGTTTGTACCGCTGGGCTAGGAAGAGGCTACTGATCATCTACTCTATGCCATCTCTTTTCAAATTGTTAAACCAGGCAAGCATTTAACACATACCTCGCTGACAGGTGGGCCACTCGACCCACTCGCTGACAAGTGGACCAGTTTGCTACTCTGCCTAGAAAATACTTATTTCACTTATTTCGCGCGGCCAAAAAATATGCGCTTAATTTGCCCAAAAATTGTGTGCAAGCGGGGACTCGAACCCACGACCATGTGCTTATATTACTATGTTTCTACCACTGAGCTAGGATGAGGCTGTTGATTGAGTACAGGAACTTTTTTCTATATCAAACCAGTCACGTAGCAAACACCGAACTCGCTGATAAGTGGACCCGCTCCCTCTCTTTTCCCCACTTCTCCTCACCACTCGACCCGCTCCTCCTCTCCATCGACGGCGCCGCCCATCGCTGCCGGCTCCTTCCTCTCCCACCGCTGGCCTCCCCACCGCCGCCGGCTCCTTCCTCTCCCACCGCCGCCGACTCCTTCCTCTCTCTCTCGAGGTATGCATCCTTCCTCTCTCTCTCCTTCCTGGTTGGATTAGTTTTCTGCTACTGGTTAGATTAGGGTTCTTGCCGTCGCCTAGATTGGATTAGATTAGATAGGGATTGGATTAGATTAGGGTTTGATTTGGTTAGGGTTTGACTGGGACTGCATTATATTAGATTAGGGTTGGATTCTTAGGGATTGGATTATGTTTCCTCACAGATGTTCTTTAATAGATAGATGCTCCTTTCCAGCTAATAAAGCATTGGAGGTGAGTTATTACTATGGCTTGCTTTAACCAGTGTTGTCCAGGTCATTATTTCTAAGCATTGGACTATCATCATCCAGTGTTGTCGTCATAGCAGGGCTTCATTGTCCATTTGTACATATGAACTGCATTTGTACAGTAGTTAATTCTCTTAAGATAAGTTGTAATGCATGTTTGTCCTTGGGTGTATCTGGCATATTTTGAATATTAAGTGAAAAAGAAGCTTGTCTCTGTACACATTGTTGTTTCTTTTACCTAGAATCATGGGCTGTGGTCTCTGAATTTTTTTGTGGAATTCTGTATGGTTTATTTTGACGATCAAGAGATGAATGCCAAAGCATGTTGGATGCTGCTAGTTTTATCTTGAGAAACTGGAGGCATCATAAAAATTCTGTATGGTTCTATTGATGATGCATGAAGTATTTCCTGCTATAATTTTCTTCAGTCACACTGTTGTTTTGCTGTGCTTGATAAACCTGAGACTTCTTTCTTGTGTAATATTGAAACTATTGTTTTGCTGTACACTATTGGTCCATTTATAATAGATATGGTTCTGGTCAATTTATAGTAGATATGGTTCTGGTCAATTTATAGTAGATTTTAGTGTTGTTGCTGTTGGTGGTCACCTGATGATGTTGTTGTTGCTGTTGATGTTGATGTGCTTGTTTTAGTGTTAGTTTACTATGATATTGATGTTGATGTGCTTGTTTAATTTGCAATGCTGCTTTTCAGATAAGTGAGATGGCTAGCTTGGAAGGTTTCGAGTTCTTCGAGATCATAACTGAGAAATCTTGCAGTAGGCAGGTATGTTTATCATCACTCATTTCTTTATCATCACTCTGTTGTCTAGTGCTTGATTGCCACAATTAACCACTGCTTGACCCTCGCTGCAGAGGCTGCCTGACAAGTTTGCGAAGATGCTCGCCGGCCGTGAGCCCCACAAAGTGAAGCTGTGGGAGGCCGGCAGCGGGCTTCACAGGCTGTGGGAAGTGGTGGTGGTGTTTGATGGTGAAGGCCACATGTACCTAGGGCCCGGCTGGGAGCATTTCGCCCGCGCCCATGAGCTACAGCTCGGGTACTTCCTTGTCTTCCGCTACGACGGCGACGCCATGTTCACCCTGAAGATGTTCGACAACACCATGTGCCGCATGTACTACCAGCACGACGACGATGCCAGTAAGCTCTCTGCCTCTCTTCTTCCTGACCTTTTGGCTTCCTCTACCTGCAGGACGACAACACCATGTTCACACTTTGTTGCATTTGGCCAGGCAATGGGAGCAGCAGCGGGGATGACGAGGAGCAGAGCGGGGAAGACGACGAGAAGCAGAGCGGGGATGACGAGGAGCAGCCTATTCTGGCTGACGACGAACATGCTATGGTGGTGGCGGATGACGACCTTGCTATGGTGGTGGCGGATGACGACCTTGCTATGGTGGTGGCGGACGACGACCTCGCGATGGTGGTGGTGGACGACGACCTCGTGATGGTGGCGGCGCCTGCAATCCCACAGCTTGGCGACAGGACCATGCCAATTGTGGTAGAGGAGTACATCCGTGTTGGGATTCGCCACTCTGAGCGCATCAGGTTAATGAAGGAGAAGAAGGAGGAGTGAAGATGTTAAGAAGGTGTTCAGCATGTTAGGTTTAAGCTTGTTAGTGTAATATGAACATGTCAATGTTAAGTATGTCAGGTTTAATTTTGTGCATGCTCATGGATGCTGTATGACAGTGTCATCTAAACAAGTCATGTTTTTAACAATGAATATTTAGTTTGGTAATTATGGGTTTTTGTGCATGCTCCTGTATGAAACAATGTAAGTTTCATTTTTTTGAATGCTAAAAACATGACTCAAACCCTAGCCACGGACGACCGCCGTGACTAAATCTGCCGGTTTTTGAAAACACCGTAAAAATTCAAAAACCGTTTTTCATTTTTTGAATGCAAAAGACATGCGTTTTTCATGAAGCGGCTACAAGGAGGGGCACCCCAAATGGCGCCATTCCATGTCTATCTCAAAGTAGGCCCTATTTTACGGACGGTCGCCAAAAAGCATGCATTTCCGACCCTCGTAGCTACTCCCGGCAATTCGGACCACCTTCGGCCGATTCAGTTGGAACCGGCTGGAATTTGAACTGCGGGTCCTCCATAGCTTGCCCGTTATTTTCACTAAAAATGCTTTTTATCTTCACAGGTAGGCATTTCATCACATTATCGACAATAGATTTGCACGGCTCAAACCCTAGCCACGGACGGCCGCCGCGACGAAATCGGCCGGTTTTTGAAAACACCGTAAAAAATTCAAAAAAATTCAAAAAAATGGGAGGCCTCCGCGTCACATCATCAAATGTGGCCTACCAACTAGCAAAAATACTAAACTTGCAATACCGGCGTTTTCTTGAAAAAGTGTTCTCAAAAACGACCTACCATGAACGAGGATTCAGCCTTTCAAGCCAAACTAGCAATGATATGGCCGCATCCGTTGAATAGTTTCTGATAATATGCCCAAATTGGGCGCATGCCTCCGTCTTGTGATGGCAAACAATGCTGCCAAAGTGAGGTTCCAACTTGTTTAACAAAAAAAACCGTTTTCATTTTTTGAATGCAAAAGACATGCGTTTTTCGTGAAGCGGCTACAAGGAGGGGCACCCCAAACGGCTCCATTCCATGTCTATCTCAAAGTAGGCCCTATTTTACGGACGATCGCCAAAAAGCATGCATTTCCGACCCTCGTAGCTACTCCCGGCAATTCGGACCACCTTCGGCCGATTCAGTTGGAACCGGCTGGAATTTGAACCGCGGGTCCTCCATAGCTTGCCAGTTATTTTCACTAAAAATGCTTTTTATCTTCATAGGTAGGCATTTCATCACAGAATCGACAATAGATTTGCACGGCTCAAACCCTAGCCACGGACGGCCGCCGCGACGAAATCGGCCGGTTTTTCAAAACATCGTAAAAAATTCAAAAAAATTCAAAAAAATGGGAGACCTCCGCGTCACATCATCAAATGTGCCCTACCAACTAGCAAAAATACTAAACTTGCAATACCGGCATTTTCTTGAAAAAGTGTTCTCAAAAACGACCTACCATGAACGAAGATTCATGCCTTTCAAGCCAAACTAGCAATGATATGGCCGCATCCGTTGAATAGTTTCTGATAATATGCCCAAATTGGGCGCATGCCTCCTTCTCGTGATGGCAAACAATGATGCCAAAGCGAGGTTCCAACTTGTTTAACAAAAAAAACCGTTTTTCATTTTTTGAATGCAAAAGACATGCGTTTTTTGTGAAGCGGCTACAAGGAGGGGCACCCCAAACGGCGCCATTCCATGTCTATCTCAAAGTAGGCCCTATTTTACGGACGGTCGCCAAAAAGCATGCATTTCCGACCCTCGTAGCTACTCCCGGCAATTCGGACCACCTTCGGCCGATTCAGTTGGAACCGGCTGGAATTTGAACTGCGGGTCCTCCATAGCTTGCCCGTTATTTTCACTAAAATGCTTTTTATCTTCACAGGTAGGCATTTCATCACAGAATCGACAATAGATTTGCACGGCTCAAACCCTAGCCACGGACGGCCGCCGCGACGAAATCGGCCGGTTTTTCAAAACACCGTAAAAAATTCAAAAAAATTCAAAAAAATGGGAGACCTCCGCGTCACATCATCAAATGTGGCCTACCAACTAGCAAAAATACTAAACTTGCAATACCGGCGTTTTCTTGAAAAAGTGTTCTAAAAAATGACCTACCATGAACGAAGATTCATGGCTTTCAAGCCAAACTAGCAATGGTATGGCCGCATCCGTTGAATAGTTTCTGATAATATGCCCATATTGGGCGCATGCCTCCATCTTGTGATGGCAAACAATGCTTCCAAAGCGAGGTTCCAACTTGTTTAACAAAAAAAAACCGTTTTTCATTTTTTGAATGCAAAAGACATGCGTTTTCCGTGAAGCGGCTACAAGGAGGGGCACCCCAAACGGCGCCATTCCATGTCTATCTCAAAGTAGGCCCTATTTTACGGATGGTCGCCAAAAAGCATGCATTTCCGACCCTCGTAGCTACTCCCGGCAATTCGGACCACCTTCGGCCGATTCAGTTGGAACCGGCTGGAATTTGAACTGCGGGTCCTCCATAGCTTGCTTGTTATTTTCACTAAAAATGCTTTTTATCTTCACAGGTAGGAATTTCATCACAGAATCGACAATAGATTTGCACGGCTCAAACCCTAGCCACGGACGGCCGCCGCGACGAAATCGGCCGGTTTTTCAAAACACTGTAAAAAATTCAAAAAAATGGGAGACCTCCGCGTCACATCATCAAATGTGGCCAACCAACTAGCAAAAATACTAAACTTGCAATACCGGCGTTTTCTTGAAAAAGTGTTCTAAAAAACGACCTACCATGAACGAAGATTCATGCCTTTCAAGCCAAACTAGCAATGATATGGCCGCATCCGTTGAATAGTATCTGATAATATGCCCAAATTTGGCGCATGCCTCCGTCTTGTGATGGCAAACAATGCTGCCAAAGCGAGGTTCCAACTTGTTTAACAAAAAAACCGTTTTTCATTTTTTGAATGCAAAAGACATGCGTTTTTCGTGAAGCGGCTACAAGGAGGGCCACCCCAAACGGCGCCATTCCATGTCTATCTCAAAGTAGGCCCTATTTTACGGACGGTCGCCAAAAAGCATGCATTTCCGACCCTCGTAGCTACTCCCGGCAATTCGGACCACCTTCAGCCGATTCAGCTGGAACCGGCTGGAATTTGAACTGCGGGTCCTCCATAGCTTGCCCGTTATTTTCACTAAAAATGCTTTTTATCTTCACAGGTAGGCATTTCATCACAGAATCGACAACAGATTTGCATGGCTCAAACCCTAGCCACGGACGGCCGCCGCGACGAAATCGGCCGGTTTTTGACAACACCGTAAAAAATTCAAAAAAATGGGAGACCTCCGCGTCACATCATCAAATGTGGCCTACCAACTAGCAAATATACTAAACTTGCAATACCGGCATTTTCTTGAGCTACTCGGTATGATTTTAACCATGATTTCTACAAAGTTTACAAAAAAACCCTATTTTTTCTACACCCAAACCCAAAAGGATTTCCCTCCCACACCAAAATTTTCCCTCCACCAAAATTTCCCTCTCCCAAAATTTCCCTCCACTCCCTCTCCCACTACCAGGCGGGACCCACCACTCCCTCTCCCACTAACACGCGGGATCCCCTCCCCTCCCCTCCCAAAATTTCCCCATTCCCCTCCCCTCTCCCCGACAAACCCTATCTTCTCCCCATTCCCCTCCCCTCTCCCCGAGCCGCCCCGCCGACGACCACTCCCTCCCCTGCTCCGTGCCGCCCCGCCATGCCGCACCGCGGTGCGCCGCCCACCCCGACGAAGAATCCACCCTTCTCTCTCCCCTCGACGACGGTTGCTACATCGACGGCTACATCAATGACAGTGAGTACATCGGCGACAGTGGCTACATCATCCACATCATCAACGATCGACGACGGCGACAGGTACCCCTCTCCTCTCCCCTCTCCCCCTAGGGTTCGGTAGATCCCCCTCCTGGTCGACCTAGGGTTAGGATTCGGTCGATCTAGGGTTAGGATTCGGTCAATCTAGGCTGAGGATTCGGTTGATCTACGAGCTCCTGGTGGTTCTTGTTCATGTTCATTGGAGCTCCTGGTTCTTGTTCTTGTTCATGTTCATGTTCATCGAGCTCCTGGTTCTTGTTCTTGTTCATGTCGATCTAGGGCCAGGATTCGTTTTCTTGTCGATCTAGGGTTAGGATTCACGCGTCGGCTCCTCCCTCCCTGCTCGAACCCTACTGATCCAGAACGTGCTCGCCAGATTCACTCATGGTGCTTGGCTTGGGTCACAGTTGGTTATGTTGCATGCGTGTCCTTGTGCACTTGTAGTGTTTGATCCCCCTCATGGTTTAGGGTTCATGTTGATGGAGAGGAATTGCATGATTTTAGGGGATGGGGATGGATGAGGAGGTGGATGAGGTTTGAGGAAGACCTCCCTCTGGTTCATGGTTCATGTTGCTTTGTGTATGATTTAATTACTTGGCTTGTATCAGTAGCACTTGGAGAAGGTGTCCCTCAGGGCCTCTCATGCTACCCATTCCTGTTGTTTTGAGGTTATGGGTGGGTTTGCTGTGCGTTTGGTTATATTGTGCTTGTGCGTTGGTTTGTTTCGTGGTGTGTTTACCGCTCTTGTGAGCGGGGCGCTGTGTCACTAATGTTTCTGAACCTGGTGTTTATGTCGTATCTCTCTGATGAGATGTATGGCCAAGTGAATGTTGTCATCATCACGATTCACCCCTATGAAACCAGTAGTTTATTTCCCTTTGATTTCATCGAAAATGATGCCTTGTGCTGGCCCAAGATGTTGTAATATCGTTCTATGGCTGCCCATGATCTGTCCTTTTTTTGTGGGTATGGCGTTCTTTCTGTACTCAAACACAAAAGCAACTTGTGTTAAGTAGAAGGTGTTATGTTCAGTCACCAAGCTATAGTGGAATTACATGATTCAGATGAGCATTTCTTTATCAGCATAGAGGCCGTCCCGTGTGGCCCTCTCGCCTTTTTTTGTTGTTGTTGTTTTTGTTGCAAAGACCGGGAACTTTATTGAGCAGTTGAGAGTATTTTTTTCATCTGCTTTTGTACTTCTGCAAGTACTGTTGTTTCATGCTTTACTAGTGGAAACATCTAGTTGTTTTGAAGGTCCTCATGATATACTCGTCTAGCTTGCTGTCAGACTGTCTAAGCATGTGTACATGACACTAATTACTAGTTCATGTTGCTTGCTTGCTAACATACATGTTGCTTGCAAGCATACATGCTTAATTAGGGTTTCCATTAGCAGTACTTGCTTGTATCAGTAGCACATGGAGAAGAAGCTACTTGCTTTCTTATTAATTAGGGTTTGTATCAATAGTATTTGCTTGCTTCTTTTCAATTTCCTTCAATGCTTGCTTGTTTCTATTAGTAGCACTTTGCTTGCTTGCTTGTTTAGTGTACATATATTTCCACTGTACATGCATGCTTGTTTAGTGCACTTACATGTTTGCTTAATTAATAATAGTACATCACTGTATGTGCATGATGGTCCAAATGCTTTCCTTTATTGATACAAGTGCATCATTTTACTTTATCCCTGTTGTATCTGATTGTTGTTTATTCTATTTTGCAAGAACCACCTCAAGATCATCCATGGCAAGGAGGACAAGGTCAAGCATGAGGCCAACCGTTGGTATGCAACTTGCTCCTTGTGGCCAGTTTCATAAAATCTGTGTCTTAATATGCTAATTGAAATGTATTGCTGCAATCTGAATAAGCTGGCTTAATTGTGCATGTGTGCTGTTAGTCTTCCTTACCTGAATAACTAGGATTAAATGATAATAAAATTTCATAAGATATGTTTGGCTGCCTGTCCATGCATTCCAAACATTCACCTAATAGTTATGTTTCCTGTATCATGCAAAGAAGAGCCTCTCACCGAGTACGAGAAGGTTAGGGCTAGAAATATCATGAGGAACAATCAGGTGTTCCGGTCCCTTGGCATCGGTGCAATAGCGTCGATGATTAGGAAAACAAAGGGTGTACAGAAGGTAGAAGTGATGAGGTTCAAGAGGGTAGTGGAGTTATCAATGATGACCCAGAGTACAATCCTAAGGAGGATGAAGTTATTGATGGAGAGGAAGTGGATGATGTTGTAGTCAACAAGATTGTTAAGGTGCAAACTCTGTCTTGCTTGGAGGGTTGGGGTTCTGTTATTCTATGTTATTCCTTGTGCTCACATATTTCTCTTGTGATCTAATGCTTTTTTCCGTGCTATTTATACGAGGCACTGAAGGAATCTAGGACGAAGAGGCCTTGTGTTAAGAAGACAGTCAGCAAGAAGCACAAGAGCTCAGAAACATCTCCTGCAATGCCTCCAGGAAGGGTGATGGCCCCAGCTCCAGGACAAAAAAAGAGGATCCTGGAACCTGATGAACCTGCCCTTGATAGAGTCACAAGGCAGAAAGCAAGGATGGCGACTGCGACGGACCATCAGGAAAGTATGCTGCTCATGGACTCTCAGACCTCGGTGCAAACGGGTGATGAGTTGCCGCCCATGGATGAAGGAACCACTCTTAGCATGGATGGAAATGGCACTGTCTGCCTAGATGAAGCAGGAACCATCTGCATTGATGAAGCAGGCACTGTCCACACAGACCTCAGCCCTGTTGCACCTTCTATTGACAGGAACGCTGTCATCAATGAAGAAGAACAGCAGCTTGTGCTTCAATCAGGCAAGTTGACCTTTGCAATGCTATCTTTTACTAGTGCATTTTCCAAATGGAATGATCATGTATGCTTTTGTTGATTCCTGCATTTGTCGATTTCTATTCTAATTTATGAGTTCAGTTTCATTTTCAGATGCAATGACTCCCAAGACTAGACTTAGAAAGGGCAGAGGGCTAGAGAGGATCACCAAGTCGCTTGGTACCAAGGTGCCTATCCAAATTGCCGAAGGGATGATTCGTCCAGAGAAGCCTCTGCAGGCAGCAAAGCTTGCTTCTGAGTGTGGACTCGTTGCAAAAAGCCATCTTCCGGTTCTTCCTCACTTCAAGCTATACAAAAAAATGCTAGTCTATTGGAGAACTACATTGGGAAAGTTGCTGTAAGCTACTTGTTTCATAGTTAATGTGCTCTCTATTTTCTGTTACACCTATGCATGATCACTAATATTGTTCCTACCTTGTTTGCTATCTTGGTAGGCAAATTTTGAGATGAACACGGACACGGAGACCATCAAGACCTCGTGCAAAGATATTTTGCAGAAATATTCAAAGAACAGACGCCATCAGATCAAGAAGAAGTATTTTGATACCGTAGCCGCAAATAAAGTCAGCATTAAGTCTCCGGTGCCTGATCTAACGGATGGTGAATGGCAAGCTCTGGTGGAGATGTGGTCTACCCCAAGACACAAGGTTTGTCTCTTTTTGTTTGATGCTTTATGTTCTGCACATGATATGCTAGTGCTAGATCATGCTGACGGTATGCTTTTTTTGTAGGAAACCTGTTTGTCGAACAAGATGAATCGACAAAAAGTCGTGTACAATCAAAGAACTAGTTCCAGGCACTACACATCACACATTTTTGCCACTGTGAGAACTCTTCTCTAGAGACCTTACCTTTGGTTCCTCATTGAATAACATTTCTGATTCTTGCTGAATAACATTTTGATTTTTGTTGAAAAACATTTCAGAAAGAAGAGCGTAAGGGTGAGGAGCTGTCTGCGATTGACTTGTTTAAGGCCACCCACAACAGCACGAAGCACGGGTTTTCGGAGCCAGTCAAGACTGCTATAGTAAGTCACTCCATGCTTTGCCCTGCTTGATTCACAGCCAGCTTTGATGCTTTGATGATTTGATGTTGTTTGACTCGGAGCCAGTCAAGAACACATGCTATGTTCCATGCTTTGATGTTGTTTGATAGTTCATATTGTTCCAATTGTAGGCTTGAGATGGAAATTTGATCAGAACTTGCTGTAGCTATTTGATGCATTTTTTATGATATGATGAAATTTGATCTGAATGTTAGTTTGATGATCGGCTCACTCGGGAAGCTATCTTATATAGAACCACCATTCTAGGCTTAATGAAGTGATCATATTGTTCCAATTGCATGTCTCCAGGTCACTAGTCATCATCTTCTTTTATAGATTTTGTGTCTTGGTTTGGTTACTTCAAATAATCCATTTGTGTGCTGGTTTGGTTTCTCTTGCTTGGTTTGGTTTGCAAAATGTGAAATAGATCTCCCACTAATGCCTATCATTTTCCTCCATATGCTAGCTTGAGATGGAAAAAATGAAGGAAGCGCCGGTACCAGAAGGTGAAGAGCCAAAGTCTGCTGTTGAAATTGTCGAACAAGTCCTCAAGACCGAAGTCAAGCAAAGCACATTCCTCAGGAATGTTGGCCTCCAGTCATCTAGGAACAACTCCGCCAAAGTTGCTGCTCATGTTTGTGACCTTGAGCAGAAGCTGGAGAGGTCCGAGCTTCAAGCTGAACTGGTGCAAGAAGAATTGGCGGCAATCAAGATGAAGGCGGAAGAATCTGAAGCTGCACGCGACAAGGAACTTGAGCTGCTGCGCAAGAAGTCTCAAGAACAGGAAGAGAAGTTAACCCACTTGATGGCTCTCTTTGGAGCTAAGGCAGTTTGATGGCTGTGCAGTTTGAGCAGGTAGTTGCATTGCTGTGCTGTGAACCTCTTTGTCTTTGAGCTAAGGTAGTTGAATCTGTGAACCTGTGAACCTGTTGCATTTTGCTGTGAACCTTTGAGCTAAGGAGCTGAGCTGAGAGCTGTTGCATTTTGTTGCATTTTGCTGTTTAAACTAGAGCACTTGTGAACCTGTGAACCTGTGATCCTGTGAAGTTATGTGATCACTTGTGGATCATTTTCTGTGAAGTTATGTGGATCACTTGTGCACCTGGGCTTGTGGATCACTTGTGGATCACTTGTGCACCTGGGCTTTCTGTTTATAGTTATGCAAAATGAGAACCCGGGCTCTAAAAAGGCCAAGGCCCAAACAAGAATAGACCAAAAAGGCTTGGGCCTAAAAAAAGAAATGATTGTAAGGAAAAAAATTGTAAAAGGTTGCATAACAGAAAATAAAAGGGCCAAGGCCCAAATTCGAACTAGACTAAAAAGGCTGTGGCCCAAAACAATAGTGGAATATAAAAAAAATCATCAGAAAAAGGCTCCATTCCCAGAAAATAAAAGGCCAAATTATTGGGCCAGGCCCATGCAGATAAGCAAAATAAAGAGAAAAAAAATTAAATGGGTTGAATTATTGGGCTTGGCCCATCAAGATGGCTGAAATGGACCGGGCTGATTCTATTTTACGACCTTTTCATTTGGTCGTAAGTCTGCCACGTCAGCTTGCCACGGTGGATCCGACGTGGTGTGGTCGGATTGCTAGTGACCAAAACAGTTGGTCGTTAAATTTACGACCTTTTTTTTGGTCGTAAACGTTTGCGACCATTCCAGAAGAAAGGTCGCTATAGTCAGTTTACGACGGCCAGCTTTTGACCTTCTGTTTTTGGTCACAAAAAAGTCATAAATGGAAATTTGTGACCTTTCAGTGACCAATAGTGGTAGTCATAAGTTGACATATTTCTTGTAATGTATGAAACTCAAATTTAATTTTATGAATTGTAAATAATGTGTGTAGTTGATATGTTGATATGTAATGTGTGTAGTTGATATGTTGATATGTTGATATGATGATAAATTATTATGTTGACAAATAAATAAATAAATAATGTGTGTAGTTGATATGTAAGTTCAACGAGAAACAGAAAAATAAATAAATTTCTGCAAAGAGATAATTGAGGATCTTAGAAAGCACCACACCTCCAAGCCGCAATAAAATTGTTTGGAGGGCCCCACTAACCACTTACCTGGGAGGACATTTTGGGAACTCTTCGCAATACTCTTACATTCTTCTTTATCCTTAAGGCATCTCCAACGCCTACCCGCAGACCTTCAGCAACCGTCTGGATCAAGCTGTCCGGACAGCTGATATGTCTCCATTGTATCTATAATTTTTTATTGTTTCATCTAATATTTTACAACTTTCACATACTTTTGGTAAAATTTTATATTATTGTTGGGACTAACATATTGATCCAGTGCTCAGTGCCAGCTCATGTTTGTTGCATGTTTTTATTTCGTAGAAAATCCATATCGAACGAAGTTCAGACGCGATAAAATTTTACGGAGATAATTTTTGAAATATATGTGATTTTGGGGAGAACGAATCAATGCGAGACGATGCTCGAGGGAGTCACGAGCTCACACGGCGCGCCCATACCCTAGGGCATGTCGGGCAATCTCGTGGCTACCCCCTAAGTCGGTTGGAGCCCTTATTTCGCTGCAGGAAAGATAATTTCCAGATAAAAATGACACTAAAATTTTAGCCCAATCAAAATTACGGATCTCCAGGAGTATAAGAAGCGGTGTTGGGCCAGAAAACAGGAACGCGAAACAGAGAAAGAGTTCCAGTCTTTCTACAGAGTTACTAGCAATTTAACTGGAAGAAATTGTCCTTGTCTTTCTAGCTTATTTTGAAATAGGAAGTTAGACTTAAAACGATTGCCCCCAATTTGATTAAGGGTATTCTATAGTCCGTACAATAGATGGGGCACGAGGGATGGGAAAAAAGATTGAATGGGGTCTGTTCAGAACAGACAACATTATGCTCGACATCGACACTCATCAATATACTATAAGTCGAGGCTGACATCTGCATTCCTTTGCACATCAGAGCTATTGTCCCTAATAAGAATGGCAACATGCCACTTTGGTGCTTAAACGAACTGGATACCAAATTAACTTCAGACATAATTAAGGAGGTTTTGTTTATGAACTTTATCCAAAAATAAATTGTTTTGTTTCTGAAAGTGGAGCACCTTGCTGGAACATATACTCAATCCAATTTTTTGAATAAAGAGAAATTTTTATCTACATGCTTACTTCCAGTCTGTAGGTCACACTGGTTTAATGGTTCACACTGCCGAGTTATCTCTGTATTTATTGTAAGAGGTGTTAAACACTTAAACGTGTGCGCTCGCTGATAACTCTGGTCGAGATTCACCCCAGCCAAAGTTGATGCAGATAATTGCTGGCGCCTCTAACTCCATCTCCGGCCAACGAGTGTATCAATCGATAGCGAGGTGGAGGATTAGTTTGCTGCACGGCCGATCCGGCCCGCACATGATTTTTTGGTCGTTGATGGAATTCCCTGTGAAGGCGTCAAGGTTTCTGGGAGTGTGGAAGCAGTGCGGATGACGGAGACACGAACAACGTACAGTTCCGTCGCGGCGGCGCGGTCACCCCGGCCGGCGTCTCATACTGCTGATGACATGAGCTGACAGCGAGAATATAGACACCGCCGACACCAGTGCATGCGGCCTCACACGCTAGTGACGGGAACATCCAGACTGCAGGCCGCCGGTGTTGGGTCTAACAACGATGTGTGGTGTCCGTGTCCGGTTTGTACATGGAGACAATCTCCGTATAGAATTAGTATAGACTTAGGCCAGGTCCAAGTACAATATATATGTCTGTACGGCCCCTGTAAACCGAACTCAGATCAAAGCAATAAGAAAACACAGGTGCGTGTCGCACCTGTTGCCATCAATCGTTGTGTCCCCGTGTTGCGTCGTGTGTTCGACAGTTTCGTGTGTCTACCCGGGGATCGCGCGCAGGATATGATAGAAGCTCAGTTTACTGCACGAGGGGATGTACAGACTCATCAAACCTGTACGATTTATTAAAGTGTAGTAAAAACACACCATTCGGCTCAACACGAGTTATTATCATCCTAGCTCCTACCAATGGTGGTTTCTATGTGTAGCTCCCTTCCACCGTGGTTTGTAGCGACCAACAAGCTAGAGCAGATCCCACTTCGCCGTCGTTCACTCTCATTCCCCGAGGAAAACTAAAGAAAGTTACATAGTAGTCCTCAAGACATGTTCCCTCATTTTCATTTTGTTGAAGTCGTGTGGAAGAAAGGTGAAACATGTTTCCTGAATACACGAAAACTGTCACGAACATGTTAGATTTGGGAGGCATTAGGAATTGATAAGGTTGTGCTTACATCACTTCCTGTGGTCCATCTGTTACAACTTACAAGTGAAACTGATTGATCTCAAACTTGTGATTCTACTTTATCCCGTTTGTTTAGAAACGCAAGGGTTCTGATGTGGATGACGATAGCACTGGGAAGAAGAAGGATGATGAGATGGATACCTCAGAGCATGCTAGTAACCCCTTCAGCCTACCGCCATCTAGTTCTGCACCTACTAATGATTTTCACATCACACAAGTGCAATGGCATGGACTTGCGGGCATTGGTTCTGCTAGTGCGCTTGGTGGTGGATCCATGGTTGGCTGTAACTCCCTTTAATTCCATTCCGCAGACCCCAAGGTGTATTCAGCTAGCGGCGGATCTACGTGCTAATTCCATGTTGCAAGGATGTCTCGAACGTTCACTGGTGAGGCAGCGCCAGGGGACTCTGTCTTCCCCCGCTCCATTGGACACTCATACAACGCAGCCATCTGCGCCCATGGAGATGGCGGTGTCGCACGCTACGGGCGGCGGTGATCTGGCTGGCGGGATGGCGCGGCTACTGATTAGTGTCAATGATCATTTGCAACTGCTGCTGATTAGTGGCAGTTGCACTTGAGTTGTGCTATGATCAGATCACTGCACTACACAAGTGCAAATGCCAATGATCAGTGCTACCAATGATCATTGCTACCAGATCATGCAAAATGCACATGCTCAACTTGGTTCTACTACTATTTTTGGCACTAGCAAAGTGGCCAGCTCTTCGCGCGGGCTAGTATTAATATAGTTTGCTTCCAATAAGTTCATATTTACCAGTTCTTTGGGCTGGTCGTGAAGTGGTGATTTTAAGGATATAAGAGTTACCCCTTTAATGTTTCGGGGAGATATCTGGAGGCTATGTTGTTGATGAACTATTTTATTGGTACGTGCTTGAATCCACGGGTTTGCCTAATGCGGCTATAGTGATTTTACAGGGTATGTGCCTGGCTTGACAATCCCATTGTGGCGTATTAAAGTTTCCTATTTTTAGTATATAATATTTTCCCGAGAAGTATCATATGCATGACATTTGAGTCAATATGGGTTATTTTGTAACGATTTATTTTTTGTTTATATTCCCATTAATTATATGTTAGCATGGATTTATTTTTAAAAACATTTACATCACCAGAACTTACATAATTTATGCTAAAAATATGTATATGCACTATACTTTTTCCCTAGATGATGTACATTAATCATAGGTGTTTTTATAAGTCATAGTTGATTATTTGTGCTGTTTGTCGTAAAATAATTTTTTCACTTGAATGGTTAGTTGGGCTTTTAGCTCAAGATGCTCAAGTCGATGCACACAACATTCGGGCATCTGTCACACTCTACATCTTCACACAGAGGCTGGTCTTCCCTAATACCTGTTGTACCATTCCACGTTTCCCCCCTTTTCTTATCATTTTCCTTTGTTTGTACGGTTGAACCGATGTAATTAAGGTAGTGAAAATATTAATTTGTTTAGGCCTATCAACTTTGATGTTTTTGTCCCGGTACGTCTTGAGGTTAACAGAATGTTCACTTGGAAGGCTTCTTAATAATGACATCGTTAATGAAGTTTCTAGTGCACTAAGACAGTTATGCTTGAAATCAACTCTCATTAGTGTACTAGTAGTCTGAGGCTGACATCTGCCTTCCTTTGTACAGTACAGGTATTCTCCAGAATGGCAGTGTGCCACTTTTTGGTGCTAAGACGAACTAGATATCAAATTAACTTCATCCATAAGGATGAGGATGAAGTTACAATTGATGAGAAATATTCACCAAATGTACAGGTACATTGTCCGACAGCCACACTTACCTTACTTTCTCACTTATTAACGTCTTGTTTAACGCTGTTGTTCACAAAATGTAAAAATGCATATGCCAGATTAAGTGAGTACTTCTGCAGGTGCAGGCTACACGATCTAATAATATTGGTCATGAGAACTTTTCAGAACAAGGTATCCTTTTGTATAGGGCATTTCTATGTTAAGCCTTTGATTTTCTCTGTACGATATATGGTCTGTTCCGGGGTTTTTATGACTGAACTGAATTTATTGCAGGCATTAGATGCTATTTCCCTCCATGGGTCCCACAATGAGGATTTCTCTTCTATGCATTCACTGAGCCTGATGAATCCCATCGCTGAGCCTTCCGCCCCCGTGATCGAATTCCTTAATTAGAAGAGAGGCGTGTAGAACAAATAGATTCCTCTTTAGAACAAGAGTTCTGCTCATTGTTCTGTTCAGATGTTCATTGTTTTGTTTCCTCCCCTTTTTTTCTTCGTTTAAATCATGGGCACCGATTTTAAAGAACTTGAGCAAACCGATTTTTCTGATTAATTTCTGATGATATATGTACTGTTACTACTCTTACACCATTCCATGAGTTCCTGACATGTTTCTGAAACTGAAGTACCTTCCTGGAACATATATTTAATCCACTTATTCCAAGAAAAAGTGATTTTTATCTGCGTGTTTACTCCCAGCTTCTATGTGCGGATAGATGCAAGGATGGTAGCTTGCTGGTTTATCTCGCCGAGTTATCTCTGGATTTGTTGTGAGAGGTGTTAAACTTGTGCTCTTTCTGATAACTCTGCTATTCATCCGAACCAAAGTTGGTCTTGCTACATTTGCTGAGCACTGAATCTGACTTCACCTCCAGCTTTTTTTTTCAACGGAGGATGACCTCCGGTCTCTGCATCATGTGATGCACACAGCCATCTCTGGCTTTTGAGTGGATGGATCTCCTATATCGACCGATAGTGAATTGGAGGTTTCATCTGCTGCTCCACCGCCCGTGGATGTGGCTGGCCGTCTTCAAACCCGACCGATCTGGCATGTACAGTATTTTTGGTCATCGAGGGAATTCCTTGCAAAGGCATTGAGATGGAGCATGAAGACGCGGACGTACGGTCTGGTCACGGTGGCTTTGTCACTCCCACCATCGTCTCTGAAGCTTCTGTGACATGAGCGAAAGCGAGAACGCAAACTCCACGGACATCTGTGTGCATGGCCTCACACGCTAGTCACAGGAACAACCAGACTGCAGGTACCGCCGGGTGCTTTAACATTTGCTCCATTTGTTTTAGCAAGGATATGATAAAAGCTCACTTTATTTATTTATTTGCGGAAAGAAACTTACTTTATTGGACGACTGGGTGCACAAACTCATCTAAACCTGTACGATTTATTAAAGAAGTGTAGCAAGTTAATTCCTCATTTTCATCAATGCTACACACCATTCGCCTTGTCACGAGTTGTCATCATCCTAGCTCCTTCCAATGCTGGTGTCTATATGTAGCTCTATTCCACTGTTGTTTATAGTGACCAACTAGCCAGAGTATAGTTCCCACTTCCTGAGGTTCATTCCTGAAGGAAGACTAAAGAAAGTTTTTTCTTGCGGGTAAAGATTAAAGAAAGTTACATATACACCATTTCTCCCGAGTGAGATAGCTCCCATGGGTAGTAGTCCTCAAGTAATTTCCCCTCATTTTCATTTTGTTGAAGACCTGTGGAGGAAATACGAAACATGTTTCATGAACACACACAAACTGTCACAAACATGCTAGATTTGGGAGGCATTAGGAACACATCAGGTTGTCCTTGTGTGACTTACGGTGGTCCATGTAAACAACTGTGTACATCAATAAGAGACACGGCAAGAGATCATTGAAGGCAGAGTAAATCAGAGTTACATTAGGCCATACAAGGTGGACACACACGATGGTTTCGAACACTCAACCCCACGGTGGAGCACTCGCTTGCCGCAGAGCCACAAGTTGATGTGCTTGGTAGTCTTCAACCACGATGTCAATCGGTTCTGACTCCTCATCGCATAGCAGAACAATTGATTCTGAAATCTAAGGAGGAAGACTTGCTAGATGCATTGGGACTCCCGGCAAAGGCATCGATGTTTCTTGGAATGGAAGCAATGTGCACGGGAAGAAGCGGAAATACAGTTTGGTCATGGAGGTTTGGTCATTGCAGCGAGCGTGTGTGACTCTGTTGGTGGTCTGGGCGTGGGGACACTGGCACCGGGCAGTGTGCATGGGAACAAACTTGCGGAAGGGCTGCCGCTTCATTGGCAACGGGCCGTCTATTCCTGATGCCTAACATTATAGAAAATCTGTCAAAGACATCACTTTTCTTGTAGTGACACTAACTATCAACAATATGGTAGATTTAGGAGTCATTGGGATAGATCAACTTGTATCTTCATTGTTGTGATGGACAGTGAGAATGGTTTCCACAAGAATTTCTAGAATCAAGGGTGACTAAAATATCCATGTTTAGTGACACTACATATTAAATTTGTCTGGTACAAATATTTGGTTTATGTTCTGTTTTTAGTACTTTTTTAAAACTTCATCAAGTTTCAACTGCTCCAACTTGGTACGAGTGAAAGACAAAATCAAATGCTTCAAAAATTAAAACTTAAAACTTGGTGTGCCCTCGTGCGGAATCCAACGAATTTGCGGACCGCAAGTCAATTGGGGCCGGATAGGTGTGTACCCTTGTGAGTTTCCAATCTCCAATTTTCATACCATGATCCAGTGAGCAATTTCTTTGCTCTCTCTCTCTCTCTCTCTCTCTCTCTCTCTCTCTCTCTCTCTCCACGTTTCCTTGTATCCTCTCAAACAATCCAAAAAGTTGCCTGATACATTCACCAGGGGCGTAGGATGGAGACAAGGAGAGCACATGAAGAACCAGTCACCTAGCCTTATGTGCCATGTACGCACCTCCGGTGCCACATGTGGCGCCACAACTAAAGTCACCAATAGCTCTCCGCAGGTTCGCTACATCTGCGTCTCTCCCATGGCGCACCCGGGCATGGCGAGCCGATTTTTGCTCCGTGGGTGCATCAGTTGCGGACCATGATGGGGCAGGCTAGTGTACCATATGGTGAGGGTTGGCTTCTCGGGAGGATGAGGAGTGCATGTGCCTGATTTAGATTTTTCTGTGTAAAGCCTTTCTGGAATTTGCCATAGAAGTTCTATGAAATTTTTTGAAACCTGCTTGAATTTTTATGTGAAATATCACTGCATTTTTTTGTTGGATGCTCAAGAGATTTGCCGAAATATCTCTGAAAATTGATGATACATAAATTCTTGAAAATTGTGGTAGCTTTACTCATATTTTTAAAAGTTTGATGATAATATTAGAAAGTTTGTTGAACAAGTTTTTTAATCCTATGTGCCAAGACTTCCTAAAAGGTTACATTGACTACTAGAAAAATAAATATCCTGAAATTTGTTTGAACATTGTGAAGTTTTTATTTAAAAATTTTGAAACTTCTTCCCAAAGTTTGTAAAAGTTGGTACTCATTTTTTGTGAAATTGCTTCACACACTTTTCCTCATTTTAGCTTTCCAAAAGTTAGAGTGGAAAAAGGTAACACAACGCTTAAGGTGAAGAAGATAGAATGACAGATGACATGTTCATTCTGACAGCTTCGAAGGCATTCAGAAAGTAACCACATGTTAGCAGCACCCGAAGGAGCCCTACTTTTTATCATGACATGCAATTCTGCGTCGGTTCCAATTTTTAAATGGTAGATTTTCAAAAACTTCGTTAAACCTTTTGAAAGTTGGTTGGGGAAGTTTCTAAAAATCTACCATTTAACTCATATTAAAAAATCTACCTTTTAACACAAAGGGACACGGATTTATAGCTCCCAAATGCGCAGCACCGCGAAATATTGACCAATGAGCAGTTGTATAGAAATTTTTTTTTTGACAAAGGGAGTATATATTAATATCAGGAGATACCAATTACACCCAGCCTCTGCAGAAACACAATGTCGTAAAGACATTATGGATGCACACAACCAAAAGACAAAAAGAAGAATAACAAGAAAGAAAGATCCCGCTATAGTGATTAATTCCTTGTTGCTATAGCACGAACCACCACGTACACATCCAAATCCTCCAAAAGCAACGCCTCCAAGAAGGAAGCAGTGCACAAGCACCGTTATCACCCGATCATAGATCTCAGGTTTTCACCCTAGAGAAGATCCGTACTCTCAAAACAATGCCTTCAACAAGGTCACTGTCAGGCACAACCAATTAAGGCCAGACATTCGGTTTTCACCCTAAACGCTAAGACTCTGTACTTCGTCTCTATGTTGCCGCCCCCACTTGCCGATGTCGTTGCTAAGAGTCACGATTCACCAAGCAAAGTCATCATCGCCACGAAGACTCGATCCACCATTACAAGGCCTCAGACCTCAGCCACCATGACGTTCTCCGCCACTGTCTTCACCATGGAAATCAAAATACCGGTGTGTCCCATAATGTTAACATGCACCGAAGCTTAGCATCAAGCCCTCCTGAAGCCACTCGGGCTAAAATAGGGGCGCACACAACCGAATCCTATCTGATCCAACAATCTACAGGCATCAAAAGCACCCACTAGTAGAAAAGGGGGCAATGGTCCAGGCCAGGCCAGCCCATTAGTCCCGGTTCAATCCAAAACCGGGACCAATGGGGGCATTGGACCCGGTTCGTGAGCCACGGGGGCCGGCCGGGCCACGTGGGCCATTGGTCCCGGTTCGTCTGGACCTATTGGTCCCGGTTGGTGGGACGAACCGGGACCAATGGGCCACGCTCCTGGCCCAACACCATTGGTCCCGGTTGGTGGCTTGAACCGGGACCAAAGGCTGCCCTTTAGTCCCGGTTCGTGCCACGAACCGGCACCAATTAGTTGCCTATATATACCCCTCACCCGCGAGCAGAGCACTCTCACTGCTCTGTTTTTCGTGGCCGGCGAGGGGAGAGCCTTGTGGTGCTCTAGCTCACCTCCTATGCACACGAGGTGTTCGATGGAATGCCCGAGCCACACTACTTAAGCTTTCTCCTCTCCAAGCTCGACCTCCAAGCTCACATTTTCCTCAATATTTGTCTAGGTTTAGCGGTCCGTCGCGTCCCATCCCCGTCTTCACCGCCGTCGATCGCCCACGCCGATCTCGTCGCCGGCACCACCGTGGTGAGCCTCTTGTTCTTATCTTCTTTCTGAAAGGAAAAAAAATTCTTAATTGTATGCTTATATAGATACTTGTATAATTTTCTTACTTTTATTATTGCATCTTATATAGTGCAATGGTTTTGGTATCTGCCCCCGTCGGCCCTCGTCCTGTCTATGATTCGGATGTGGTATATATTATCTTTTCATAACTATTGGTTCATATATTGTTTATCTAGGAGGTTGTTGAACCGGAAATTCCAACCGACCCTATTGTCGAGAGGTTAAATTTAGTTGAAGAAGAAAACAATTTGTTGAAGGAAAAAATTAGAAAAATTGAGGAGGAGAAGATGATATTGGAGTTGCATGTTGCGGATGTCGTCGATGATCACAAGATCAAGATGGATGCAATGCGCTTGAAGATTAGAAAGATTAGAAAATATGCCATTCATACCGAGGCTTGGTATCATTATGCCGTTGGATCAGTTGTTACATTGGTTGCGATTATGATCGCATTTGTTTTCGCGTTGAAATGTTTTACATAGTTTCATTGTATGGTTTAATTAATTTAGATGCTCTGCAGAGCTTTATGTTGTTAGATGAGAACTATGTATGTACTTTGGTTTTAATGTGATGATGAGCTTCTATTAATTTGGTCACTTAATTATCTATTCATGATGTTCTGTAATGATTTTTGACACACTTAATTATATATAATGCACGCAGATGAACCGACAATGGATGTACGGTTCAAGACACACCTCCGAGTACATTAAGGGCGTGCATGATTTTCTCGAAGTGGCTCAGGCAAACAAGCAAAATGGTTTTATGTGTTGTCCATGCCCTATATGTGGGAATACGAAGTCTTACTCTGACCGGAAAATCCTTCACACCCACCTGCTTTACAAGGGTTTCATGCCACACTATAATGTTTGGACGAGGCACAGAGAAATAGGGGTTATGATGGAAGACGACGAAGAAGAAGAGTACGATGACAACTATGTGCCCCCTGAATACGGTGATGTTATTGAACATCAAGAGGAACCAGACGATGTGCACGATGATGCTGCAACGGGCGAAGCTGCTGAAGATCAAGAGGAACCAGACGATGTGCCCGATGATGATGATCTCCGCCGGGTCATTGTCGATGCCAGGACGCAATGCGAAAGTCAAAAGGAGAAGCTGAAGTTCGATCGCATGTTAGAGGACCACAAAAAAGGGTTGTACCCCAATTGCGAAGATGGCAACACAAAGCTCGGTACCGTACTGGAATTGTTGCAGTGGAAGACAAAGAATGTTGTGCCTGACAAAGGATTTGAGAAGCCACTGAAAATATTGAAGAAGAAGCTTCCAAAGGATAACGAATTGCCCGACAGTACATACGCAGCAAAGAAGGTCGTATGCCCTCTAGGATTGGAGGTGCAGAAGATACATGCATGCCCTAATGACTGCATCCTCTACCGCGGTGCGTACAAGGATCTGAACGCATGCCCGGTATGCGGTGCATTACGGTATAAGATCAGACGAGATGACCCTGGTGATGTTGACGGTGAGCCCCCCAGGAAGAGGGTTCCTGCGAAGGTGATGTGGTATGCTCCTATAATACCACGGTTGAAACGTCTGTTCAGAAACGGAGAGCATGCCAAGTTGATGCGTTGGCATAGTGAGGACCGTAAGAAAGACGGGAAGTTGAGAGCACCCGCTGACGGGTCGCAGTGGAGAAAAATTGAGAGAAAGTACTGGGATGAGTTTGCAAGTGAGCCAAGGAAAGTATGGTTTGCTTTAAGCGCGGATGGCATTAATCCTTTCGGGGAGCAGAGCAGCAATCACAGCACCTGACACGTGACTCTATGTATGTATAAACTTCCTCCTTGGATGTGCATGAAGCGGAAGTTCATTATGATGCCAGTTCTCATCCAAGGCCCTAAGCAACCCGGCAACGACATTGATGTGTACCTAAGGCCATTAGTTGAAGAACTTTTACAGCTGTGGAATGGAAACGGTGTATGTACGTGGGATGAGCACAAACAGGAGGAATTTAACCTAAAGGCGTTGCTGTTCGTGACCATCAACGATTGGCCCGCTCTTAGTAACCTTTCAGGACAGACAAACAAGGGATATCACGCATGCACGCACTGTTTACTTGACACCAATAGTATATACCTGGCAAGCTGCAGGAAGAATGTGTACCTGGGCCATCGTCGATTTCTTCTGACCAACCATCAATGTCGAAAGAAAGGCAAGCATTTCAAAGGCGAGGCAGATCACCGGAAGAAGCCCTCCATGCATACCGGTGATCACGTACTTGCTATGGTCAATGATTTACACGTAATCTTTGAAAAGGGTCCCGACGGACTAGCTGTTCCGAGTGACGCTGGGGGACACGCACCCATGTGCAAGAAGAAATCTATATTTTGGGACCTACCCTACTGGAAAGACCTAGAGGTCCGTTCTTCTATCGGCATGATGCACATGACGAAGAACCTTTGCGTGAACCTGCTAGGCTTCTTGGGCATGTATGGGAAGACAAAAGATACAGCTGAGGCACGGGAGGACCTGCAACGTTTGCACGAAAAAGATGGCATGCCTCCAAAGCAGTATGAAGGTCCTGCCAGCTATGCTCTTACGAAAGAAGAGAAGGAAATCTTCTTTGAATGCCTGCTTAGTATGAAGGTCCCGACTGGCTTCTCGTCGAATATAAAAGGAATAATAAATATGGCAGAGAAAAAGTTTCAGAACCTAAAGCCTCATGACTGCCACGTGATTATGACGCAACTGATTCGGTTGCATTGAGGGGGCTTCTACCGGAAAACGTCCGATTAGCCATTGTGAAGCTATGTGCATTCCTCAATGCAATCTCTCAGAAGGTGATTGATCCAAAAATCATAGCAAGGATAAGGAGTGATGTGGTGCAATGTCTTGTCAGTTTCGAGCTGGTGTTCCCACCATCCTTCTTCAATATCATGACGCACGTCCTAGTTCATCTAGTTGACGAGATTGTCATTCTGGGCCCCGTATTTCTACACAATATGTACCCCTTTGAGAGGTTCATGGGAGTCCTAAAGAAATATGTCCGTAACCGCGCTAGGCCAGAAGGAAGCATCTCCATGGGCCATCAAACAGAGGATGTCATCGGGTTTTGTGTTGACTTCATTCCTGGCCTTAAGAAGATAGGTCTCCCTAAATCGCGGTATGAGGGGAGACTGACTGGAAAAGGCACACTTGGAAGGGACTCAATAATATGCAGGGACGGATATTCTTGGTCTCAAGCACACTACACAGTTCTACAGAACTCTACCTTGGTGACCCCGTATGTTGATGAACACAAGAACAGTCTGCGCTCCAAACACCCGGAGCAGTGCGACGACTGGAATACATGTGAACACATCAGGACTTTCAGCAGTTGGTTGGAAGCACGTATCAGAGGTGACAACACTGTTTGTGATGAGATGTACTTGTTGTCCAGGGGGCCATCTTTGACTGTATTGATTTGGAAAGGATACGAGATAAATGGGAATACATTTTGCACGATTGACCAAGATCAAAAGAGCACCAACCAAAACAGCGGTGTCCGCTTTGATGCAACAACCGAGAGGGGAATGGACACATATTATGGTTACATAGTGGACATATGGGAACTTGACTACGGACACGATTTTAAGGTCCCTTTGTTTAAGTGCAAATGGGTCAATCTGTCACGAGGCGGGGTACAGGTAGACCCACAGTACGGAATGACAACAGTGGATCTGAAAAATCTTGGGTACACTGACGAACCGTTCGTCCTAGCCAATGATGTGGCACAGGTTATCTATGTGAAGGACATGTCTACCAGACCGAGAAAGAGAAAAGATAAGGAAGCGAATACATCATACGATGAGCCAAAGCGCCACATAGTTCTTTCAGGAAAAAGGGACATCGTGGGAGTGGAGGGCAAGACAGACATGTCTGAAGATTATGAAAAGTTTCATGAAATTCCTCCCTTCAAAGTCAAGGCTGACCCCAGCATCCTGATAAACGATGAAGATTATCCATGGTTATGGCGCAATAAGCAAATGACACAAGCGAAGAAAAAGTGAAGACTTTCTCCCGCAACTATTTTGATGATACCATGCCAACTTTGTAACTGACGAGTATGATACCATTGTCCGTTTTGTACATGCACATGCTATGTGGGTCAATTTATGATGCTTTTCAACTTTTTCAGAGTTCATTTGAAATGCTTTAATGTCTTATGGTTCGGCCCTCGTAATAATTAAAAATAGCAACAATAAGTATTTTGTTGTAAGTAGAAACAAAATAAAATAAATAAAGCAAGAAATAAAACAAAAAAACAAAAAAAGTGTTTTCAAATTTGAAAACTAATGGCACTAACAGAAAGTTTATAATTTTCCAAAAACAAAAAACAAAAAAGAATTGAAAAATAAAGCAAAAAACAAAAGAAATAAAATAATGCAGAAAACAAAACAAAAAACAACAATAAATATTTTGTTGTAAGTAGAAACAAAATAAAATAAATAAAGCAAGAAAGAAAACAAAAAAACAAAAAAAGTGTTTTCAAATTTGAAAACTAATGGCACTAACAGAAAGTTTATAATTTTCCTAAAACTAAAAGAAAAAAGAATTGAAAAATAAAGCAAAAAGTAGAAGAAAATAAATAATGCAGAAAACAAAACAAAAAAACAACAATAAGTATTTTTGTTGTAAGTAGAAACAAAATAAAATAAATAAAGCAAGAAAGAAAACAAAAAAGAAAAAAAAGTGTTTTCAAATTTGAAAACTAATGGCACTAACAGAAAGTTTATAATTTTCCTAAAACTAAAAGCAAAAAGAATTAAAAATAAAGAAAAAAACAAAAGAAAATAAATAATGCAGAAAACAAAACAAAAAACTGGAAAAAAATAAATAAAAATAGCAACAATAAGTAAAGAAAACAAAAAAAACAAAAAAATTGCCTCCTACTGGGCCCCCACGGCCTGAATACGACATGAAACCCTACTATGGGCCAGGATTCAGGCCCGCAGTAGGCCCAGAAGGCCCATCAGGCAAAGCAATAGCAAGTAGGCCCGAAAGCCTGCGGTGGAGAGGAGCTCGAGAGGGGTGCGTCAGTGGGGCTTATAAACCACTGCGCGCCCCTCTCAACTAGCGAGGTGGGACTAAACTTTGGCCCCGACGCGGGCAGCGCAGGGGCCTTTGGTCCCGGTTGGTGGAACCAACCGGGACTAAAGGGCGGGGGCATTGGTCCCGGTTAGTGGCACCAACCGGTACCAAAGGTCGCCGCTTCCCGCCCTTTGGGCTGCCGAAAAAGAGGCATTTGGTCCCGGTTGGTGGCACCAACCGGGACTAAAGGGGGCATTGGTCCCGGTTGGTGCCACGAACCGGAACCAATGCTCTTGGTATATAAGTAGCACTTCGCAATTTTGCAGAGTTCATCACCACAGTTGCCCCCCGACGACGCCGAGCACATCGTCGCCGCCAGGCTGCCCCGACGCCGCCCGCCGCCCCCGCCGTCGCCGTCGCCGTCGCCCGTCGTCGTCGCCGCCCGCGCCCTCGCCCGTCGCCATCGCCGCGCGCCGTCCCTGCCCCAACGCACGCCGCCCCTGCCCGGCCGCGCGCCGCTCCTGCCCCGACGCCGTTGCTGCGCCACTGCTCGCCCCGACGCTGCCCGCCGCGCTCCTCCCTCTGCGAGCACCGCGCCTCTGCGGCCCCGCCGCCGCCGTGCTATTTTTTAGTTATACATGCTATTTTTATATGTTTTTAGATTCATATATGTATGTATGTATTTTTTAGATATATGTATTTTTTTATGTTTGTTCATATATGTATGTATGTATTTTTTACATGTTTTTTTATGTATTTATGTATTTTTTTTCAATTGTAATGATGTTTTAAAGTATACATATATGCAAAAGTTAGATTTCTAGAAAAGTTTTATCTATATATGTTGTCTGATTTAGTACATTTTATGTTAGTTCAATTTTTAGAAAAAATTTATATATCTAGCTAGGAAAGGAAGAAGAAGAAAAAGAATGAGAGGAAAAAGAAAAATAAGAAGAGGAAGAAAAGGAGAAGAATAGGGGAGGAAGAAGAGGAGAAATAAATAAGAAGAAGAAAAAAGAAGAAAATGAAGAGGAGAAGAAGAAAGGAATAGAGGAGAAGAAGAAAAAATAGAAAATTTTCTTTTTTTTCTTGTTCTCATCTATTCCTTTCTTCTTCTCCTCTTTTTTTTTCTTCTTTTTTTTCTTTGATCTTCTCCTGATCTATTCCGTTCTTCTTCTCCTCTTTTTTTGGTGATATTAATTATTGTAGAATATGCAAATGTTTGTATATTCATATGAACAATGCATTAGGCAAAACCTTTATTTTTTTCGAAATTTTCTATTTGAACATTTTTTTAAACAAGCAATACTAAAAGAATGAGAGGAAAAAGGAAAATAAGAAGAGGAAGAAACCAGAAGAAGAGGAGAGGAAGAAGAGGAGAAATAAATAAGAAGAGAAAAAAGAAGAAAAAAAAGGAGAAGAAGAAAGGAATAGAGGAGAAGAAGAAAAAAATAGAAATTTTCTATTTTTCTCTTCTTCTCCTCTATTCCTTTCTTCTTCTCCTCTTTTTTTTCTTCTTCTTCTTCCTTCTTCCTTTTTCCTCTTTTCTTCCTTTTCCTTACTTTCCTTTCTCAAGAAGAAGAAAGGAATAGAGGAGAAGAAGAGAAAAATAGAAAAATTCTATTTTTTTTCTTCTTCTCCTCTATTCCTTTCTTCCTCTCCTTTTTTTTCTTCTTTTTTCCTCCCTTGAGAAAGGAAAGTAAGGAAAAGGAAGAAAAGAGGAAAAAGGAAGAAGAAGAAGAAGAAAAAGAAGAGTAGAAGAATAAGAAATGAATAGAGGAGAAAGAAGAAACTTCAACACGAGGGGGGGTACCGATACCCCCTCCCCGATAACATTATTTTCCCATGTATATGTATGTCACGTCGTTGTCGATATAACCCCCTCGAGATAACTTCAACATGAGGGGCGGTCGATATATATACCCCCTCTCGACCGTGATAACTTATACAACGGTAGCACCCCCCTCGGCCCTCTCGCTCGACCAAAACTCTCGAGGACACCCAAACCCCAGAGAGAAAACGATGTTGGTCTCCTACCCCCTCCCGCCGCGCCCCTACCCGACAAATTAACTCTCTCGAGGCCACCCAAATTTACCAAGTTAAAAGAGCGTTGTCGTCGAGGCCACCCCAAACCCTTGAAGCGTTGTGTCGAGGCGACCCCAAACCCTAGAGAAGCAGCGTCGAGGCCACTAACATGATTCCTTATTGTGATTAGCTAGCTAGTTCTACGTTTGCCACTAATATATATATATCCATCTGTACCATGTTTGAATAATAATTGACATGTTGTAAATATTTGCAGAAACTATGGAGCACTCCCGAGACGAAGAAACAGAAGCGATGTTGGGGCACATAATCGCACAAGGAAGTGATGAAGTTGCGTCATTTCTCAAGGACATCGATGGTCAGGAAGGACTGGGTGAAGAAGAGGGCTATGTTCATGATGGCTTCGGCCCATTAATGCCGGTACAAGAAGAGGACTATGTTCATGATGGCTCCGGTGACACAACGGAGATACAAGAAGGAGACCATGCTGACTGCTCCGGTGACCGAACCGAGTCCGGCCAGGTATATATATATATATATATATTAGTTAAGCCCGTGCTGACTAGTTAATTGATGCATCCATTGTTTTGGTATATGTACATATATTAATTACTCTCGTCTTTCTTCCTTATAATTTCTAGCCCTCCGGATCGAGCACAACTTCGGTAAGGAGACGAGGCCCGAAGAAAAAGTTGAGCTCGGATGAAAAGTTTGAGATCATAGAAATCGCGCCCGACGGCGAACCGATTGAACCCATCCGGACAAGGAAGGCATTTTCTGCTCAGAGCGGGGTTCTTGTTAGGGACAAGATCCCGATGAGCATCCATCAATGGTATAAGCCTAAGGAGGAAGACCCTGAGGTGTCTTATGTCAATGATATGCAGAAAGAAGATCTTTGGACTCAGCTCAAGGCAAATTTCACCCTACCGCCAGAGGAGGATCCGGAGAAGCCAGTTAAAGAGCAATTAATCAAGTCTTGTGCTCTTAAGAAGATGGCAACCCTAATGAGGAGGTGGAGGAAAGAGCTGAACCAGTTTGTCGACAAAAAAAAGACACCAGAATTCATCGGCAAATATGAGAAGATCAAAGATCACTGACCCGCATTTGTGGCCCACAAGACAACGGAAAAGAGTAAGAAGATGTCGGAGACAAACAAGCAAAATGCTGCGAAGAAGAAGGTTCACCATCGCACGGGGTCAGGTGGCTACCTCAAAGCCCGGCCTAAGTGGTCCAAGGCTGAGCATGATCTGCTTGAAAAAGGGATCGAACCAGAGACAATGTACTGGCCAGACCGTTGCCGGACTTGGTTCTTCGGGGCTGGCGGAACCTTGGACCCTGTAACAGGGAAGTGCCATTGGACGGACGAGCAACTGCAAATACCAGTCAAGAACCTTCGACACTATAGCGAGGGACATTCCTTCCAAACAGGGAGAAGGACGAGATCACAATGGCCCTTGGGAATCCTGAGCACCCTGGACGGACACGAGGCAAGCTAGGCTCCATTCCATGGAAGGTTGGTTTTCCGTACGCAGGGGGTTACAAAACCCACGAGAGGAAGAAGAAACTAGAGCAGGACCAACTGCAGGCGCTGCACGAAAGGGTAATGGGGCTAGAGGAACGAGAAGAGGAACGAGAAGCAGCAGATCACAGCAAACGACCTGCCGAAGCTTCCCCCGAAGCTACCCCGCCATCTCAGCGGAGAAGCAGCGTGGCTTCCACCGAGCTGCTTCAGCCGGAGCATGTCTTGACGGCTCCTGCCAGCTATCCTGTGGATGATATCACGGAGTCTCAAAATTGCCACATTATGGCGTGATGGATGAATTTGAAGGTCAAGGCGGCTGTTGGCCAAGTTTATCCTAGTGGACCCGACACAACTTATCACTGCCAGCCGATTCCAGAAGGATATGCTAAGGTGATGGTGGATGAAATAAGGAGGGATTTGAGGACCTCCTACTTGACCACCCTACCGGTGAAGGGGAGACTAGGCTGGGTTCTGCTCTGAAGACTCCATGCCTATGGTGGAAGGAGCTCATCAACCTTCCGACCTGGACGCCTCCGCCTCCTCCTCCTCCGGCGAGTCAGGGCACTCCGCCTCCTCCTCCGGCGAGTAACGATCAGGGCATGTGTGGCGGCACTCCGCCTCCTTTTCCGGCACGTGGCGGCACTCCGCCTCCTTCTCCGCCTGCGCCGGCGCTCCCGAGTAGCCAGCAGCCTCCTTCATCTCCGCCTCGCCAGCAAGGGCGGAAGAGACCCGCCGCCACCCCGGCTGCTCCGGCGCGTCGTAGTCCTTCTCCTCCACCTCGTAAGAAAGCACGAAAGAAGACAAACGACGCAGCCCCTCCGTCTGCTCCGGCGTCTAGCATCACAAGAAGAGGAGAGAGGCAATACAGAAACGGTCCACCTCTAAAGCCTCTAGAGAAGTTACCGTACGAGAGGACCGAGGAGGAAAACGATACGATCGTGCGGACCCACGTGAAGGAGTTCTTTGAAGGGGTGAAAGCAAAGAGACATCCACCTCCAGAGGAGAAGGTAGATCCGGTGAAAGCAAAGCGCACTCTCGATGCCCTGAGGAAACCGGCAAAGTCTCTGCCGAGAACCAACTATGAGCGCATTACTGAACAGACATATCTCCAAGCGAAGCGGTCGGGAAGTACCGTCAGACATCAAAGAGCAAAAGAACGAGCAGCTGCGAAAAAAATTGACCAGCTCGGCGAACAAGCAAACCAATCGTGCCCCCCGCTCAATGTGTTTAGCGGCAACATCGTCGCTAATGTTCTGGGGATGGTGGCCGGTTATGGCAATCTACAAGATTACCTGCCTGACGATGCACTTCCTGATTTCATGGAGGTGGAAGAACACAAATACGAGTACAGGAAGCCTCTCGTCAAAGATGAAAAATCTCTAACAACGATGATGCGAAGATTCCATAGTTGGTACATGAAATCCTGCAGAGAGTCTGGGGGGACGAATACTTTGTATCTGAGAATTAAAGAGGAGCACGACCTCGTTGGAAATGATCTGTTGCCTGTTCCATTTGAGGAGTTCTTCGAGTTCTTCGAGTTCTTCAATCAAAAGGCCCTCGATAAATTAACGGTCTTTTGGTACTGCCTGTAAGTACTATTTCTGTCATTAAGTCTCTATATATAGCTCGGCTCTTTCATGGCATGTATTTATTATTAATTATCCTCAATATATTATGCAGATTGAAGATCGTCGAGTGCAAAAAAAATGAAATTTATGATATTGGGTTCATTAACACAAATATCATAGATATATTTCTGGTTGAAAAGCACGTCAAAGAGGCCGAGGACAACTTGCTACAATCGTTGATCAAAAATCAAAACAAAGATACCATACTCTTTCCTTACAACGGCAAGTGAGTGCTACTGTCGTTTGTATATTCGGTTTCCCTTATTACTTGAGCGAGGTTATAGTAATGTAATTGATGAGTTATGCATGCGTGCGCAGGTACCACTATATTCTTCTGGAGATTAAGCTTGAGCGTGGACTAGTAACCGTCTTAGACTCGAGACGGAAAGATCCCAAAACCTATGCGGACATGACTGAAATGCTCAGTAAGTAAGTTCAATCGATCATTATCGCAGCATATCGGCAACTTTTTGTTCATTTCCTGATATCTCAAGTAATAATAATTATTTTCTTTGTCTTGCAGGGTTTGGAAACAGTTCACCGCAGAAGCTCCGGGACTGCCGAAGGAGCTGCGATATACATAACCGAAAGTAAGTACTACTGGCTAGCTAGTTGCGCGCTTCTCCCGTTGATTCTATAGCTATACTTTCATCAATGCCATTTATAATGCTTCATTATCAGTTTGATTGACCTCTATTTCTCGTAAAGTGCTTGTGGCAGGAACAAGGGAATGATTTCTGTGGATACTACGTGTGCGAGTTCATCCACACCGTGACTTTGAAAAACAAGCGGGGCTACTCTCAAAGACAATATGAAGTGTGTAAGCAATAATATTCACAATTTCATTTTATTACACCATCATTTCGGTTGAGTTTCATTCATATATATGTATTAATTAAGGGACATTTACATCTATGCCCCTAATTTGCGTCCACTCTCAGATTTACCCCTAATTTCAAAGCCTGCTCAAATTTGCCCCTCTGCCGTTAGGTGCACTTACAGAAATACCCTTTTGTGCCGTTACCGTCGGGTTGTTTAACGGTCAAAGTTGTTTGACCAGACGGTAACGGCGCAGAAGGGCATTTCTATGAAGGCACCAAACGGCGGAGGGGCAAATTTGAGCAGGCTTTCGAATTAGGGGTATATCTGATTAGGTGGTTCGAGTTAGGGACAGAAATGCAAATGGCCCATTAATTAACCCCCTTCTTCAAATTAGACGTGGCAGATGCGGAATGAACTCCTAGAACCAGATCGCATGAAAGCAATTCAAGAGGAATTGGGGGATTCTTTCTTGACCACGTCATCATTAAAGCCAGAGAATACCATGTGGAAGTTGATTTCAAATGCTAGGGGACTGTAATTGAGAGATCTTATATATTGTACATGTATGTAGCCAGTAGCGTCGGACGTACATGATACGAAAACTTGTTGTTCGACCAATCTCACGGAGAAGGAGAGGTCGATCGATCATTTCTCTCGGTATGCATGACGAACTTCTGTACTCAATGGTTCCCTTCATTTTCTTACTAGCTAGCGTGTCGAGGGCTATATGTATATAGTACGTAGAGTCGACCAAGCACGGACATAAGAGAGGACACTTCTCTCTATTAATTAGCTAGCTAACACAATATATGAAACACCTAAATTAACCCCCAAAACCCCCAAACCCCCCCCCCCCCTTTCAAAAAAAAAACAAAAACCCCAGCCACTGGAATGCTGACGCGTGGATGCCTTTTGCACCAACCGGGACCAAAGGCCCCCCTAACTGGGCTCGGCGCACCGGCCACGTGGAGGACCATCTGTCCCGGTTCGTGTTAGAACCGGGACTAAAGGGGGGAGGTATTAGTAACGACCCATTAGTCCCGGTTCATGAACCGGGACTAAAGGCCCTTACGAACCGGGACTAATAGGTATTTTTCTACTAGTGACCCAATGAACATCTCTGACGGAGCATTCCGAATCTCGTCAACGGCCAGATCAATGATGGCCGGCAACCGATTGTACACCATCTAAGAGCAAAAAGAACCGAAGGACTGCACCACCCATCGGTTCCCAACAACAGGCCACTACTAGGGAAAAGCCTAGCAGTAGCGCCGGTTTTAGGTATAGCAGTAGCGCGGGGCAGCATGCTATTTCTACGGCGCTATAGCTAAAGTGTAGCAGTAGCATGTGTTTTCCCGCACTACTGCTATACCTGCTTAGCAGTAGCGCTTTTGGTAGAAAGCGCTACTGGTAGTTACTAGCAGCGCGCCTCTCTACCCGCGCTACTACTATTATTATGTATTTCTTTTTGTTTTATGTCGTATTCATACGCCATTATACAAGTTTTCATACAGTAGCAAATTAGAATTGTTTTTACATCATAATGATTTATTACATCATTGGGTTGGATCCACCCACTTGAAACTAATTCGTGGTTCATTCACCCAATGACATAATAACTCATCATCATCATCATAATATCATTAACAACTTATCATCATAATACATCATTGTCATATAACAAGTCCTCCTCATCATCATTTTCGTCCATGAGACATCATATAACAACTTGGTCACTAGTTATAATAACAACTCCTCCTCCTCCTCCTCCTCCTCCTCCTCCTCCTCCTCATCATCATCATCATCATCATCATCATCATCATCATAGTACTCATCATCACTACTCCTCCTCAGCATCACCATCAACTCTACGCATTGTAGAACATAAAAACTTCTCATCATCATCATAGTCATATATAATCAACACTAACAAATTGTTCTTAATAACTAGGACCTAATCTTGTTGCTCTCTCTCAGGTAAAATAGCATAAAACATGTGTAGCACTCCTGCTTCATCATATTGGAGAATGCAGATGAACCTGTCTCCTAATTGTAGGCTGCGCTTCTGATTGCTGCCCCCTAGTACTTCTCTGTTGCGATCCTTCACAATTTTGCTCCATTCTTTGACTATTAAGACTTGCTCGCTTTGAGAACTGATGAATGCACTCATGTGCAATGCAGGATATCTTGGTCGTAAGCTAACCATTGTCATGCGACCTTTAGGCTCGATCCAATGAGGCAGAACACTCGAAGAACATCCTAGTAACATACTTAGCGATGATGTTTAGCTTAAAAAATAATGTATGCAAAAGATGCACTGAGGACAAATAGTAAAAGTCTTACCATCTTTCCTAAATAGACGTGATCGGAGTTCAATACGCACACTAGTGGTCGCACATTTTGAGTACTAATATCTCGAAGTCCAGGAAAATAACCTATCTTGACATTATCAAGATCCTCAAGCCATGAAACATAATGACCTATCTCCTTGCAGTTCAGTCCAGCCCCGGGACAGTAGTAGGTACTGTCTACCAAGCGTTGGCCATGTTTGCTTGAATGGAAATAAGTTGTCAACAGAAATTAGTTGTCAACTAATTTTAAATAAACAATATAAATTAATTAATAAATATGATTGAGAAACTCACATAATGGTATAACTGGAGGCGTCTACACGTCAACCCAAATGTCGATATTACCTTCAGTTTCATCTTCCGAATGAATATTAAAGGTGATAAGCATATTAGGCTCAAATGCATAAGCCTTGCATAGTGCTCTCCAATTTTTGCATTCAAAATAGGAGTAGGTGTCTGCATTGTATAAATTTACGATAAAAGTATAACCATGATCGATCCTCAGTGAACTCTCTTTACCTTCATACTTTTCATAGTACTGAAACCAATCTTATCCAAGGCATAAATTCTTGCATGGTAGGGGATACGCTAGTAGAATAGTAAAAAATTAAAATTATAAGTTGAAGCAAAAGAAGCAGAAGTCATGCTTAATTACGAAAAAAGACTTGTCGTTGTGACTTACTGTATCCACTTCAAAGTTCTCATCCAGCACGATGCTGAAGCGCCTACCACAACTAGGTGAGGCATGTCACACAGGCCGCGCTCGTCTTCGCAGTATTCGCACATAACGAATTCCCTTTCATCGTCAGACATTTCTTATGTTCATAGTTGAAACATTAATTTAAAATTGATCGAAGGCAACTACCAGGACACTCAACACACAGATCACTATTACTCAATATGCAACGGGTTGACTTTAGGTCTATCGAGTCTTCCTTCCTAAACTCTCATCTCATGTATATGGTGAGCACTCCCTCTCTGATATTGCGACCGTCGGTGACGGTCGCTACTCCTCCTTTCCCTAGTGCATTACAAATATCTAGCACAAGGAAAAGAAGGAGAAGCGACCCCCACAACAACAGTCGACATTCTTCTTCTCTCATATGTGGTGGACACTCCCTCACCGATTTTTTGAATGTCATGTATGGAGCCCCGACAGACTTAAAGTCAACTCGAAATGTCGTTTAATTCTCTTTATAGCAAATTCGGGGCACTCGATATTTCCTACATATTCTACAACAAGCCATGCTTAAATTTACGAAAAAATCCTACATGAACTTTGCTAAAATAGGACATATCGAGCGCCTGAAATTTGCCGGAACGGAAATGAATTAACACTCCGGCAAAACATAGGCCACTCGGAAATGAATCAACACTTCGCACATGAGCATAAACTGGTGCTAATTGCATTTCAATGGTTCAATATTGACAAAAACATTTCAATATATCTTATAACCCGAACATTTCATTTGGTTAAGAAGCATAACTAAATACCCTAGTTCTAATCTATTCAACACCGAGGAGTGGAGAAGGAGGAGGTGGACTTTTAGCTCACCGACTCGGATGTAGAGGAAGTAGAGGTAGCTTGGATGATGATCACTCCAAGGAGACACGACCCTACAAAGCTTGCATATTCCACCGAGTAAAATTTTAACTAGATCATCAAATCTCATGTAGCATTCTTTGATGATAAAGTGATAATGACATAAATTCAACTAGTTCTATTAATTCAACTAGTTCAACTAAGCACTTGCTAAAAATAAACTAGATCTATTAATTTTCTTACTAAAAATAAACTAGTTCTATAGTAAAATTTTAATCACATCATCATATCTCATATACCTAAATTTTCTTACTAAAAATAAACTAGTTCTATTAATTCAACTAGTTCAACTAAGCACTTACTATAAATAAAAATAATTAATTTTGCTACTAATTCAACTAGTTCTATTAAGCACTTACTATAAATAAACTAGTTCTATTAACCACTTCCTAAACAAACTATTTCTATTAAACACTTACTATAAATAAACTAGTTCTATTAACCACTTCCTAAACAAACTATTTCTATTAAACACTTACTAAAAAACATTAAAAAACTACATTATACAAGAACAGTAAAAAACAGTTTAGGGTTTAGGAGAGATGGAGGGAGGAGGGGGTGGGAGGAGGGAGGAGGAGGAGGGGGAGGAGGGCGGTGGGAGGAGGGAGGAGGGGGTGGAGGAGGGAGGAGAGAGGAGGATGGGGAGGAGGCCGGTGGGAGGAGGGTTTCCGATGAAGGCTTGGCCGAAGGAGGAGGGAGGAGGGAGGAGGGCGCGGCCGAGGGAGGAGGGAGGGCGCGGTAGGGAGGAGGGAGAGAGGAGGAGGATGGAGGAGGGATGAGGAGGAGGAGGGAGGAGGGAGGAGGAGGGATGGAGGGACTTCCTCAATGGATGAGGAGCAGGAGCGTCGGCGGCGGCGGGCAACGACGGTGGTCAGGGAACGGCGGTGGCGGCGGACGATAGGGGTGCGGGGGAGAGTGAGAGTGGAGTGGAGAGGGGAGAGTGAGGGGCGAACGGTTGGAGAAGATAGGATGACTTTAGCAGTAGCGCGTGCTGGGATAAAGTGCTGCTGCTAAACGACATAGCAGTAGCGCGTTTAGGAAACAGGCGCTACTGCTATACCTAGTCTGACGGCAAGGTCGTGGCAATTGTAGTAGTAGTGTTGTTTCCTCCTGACGCGCTACTCCTATGTGGATAGCAGTAGCGCGGCCTATTGAAGGCGCGCTACTGCTAAGTAGTAGTAGCGCCTTCTTTTATATCGCGCTGCTCGTAATATTCTGTCTATAAGGTTTTCCCTAGTAGTGCCAAAGATCTCAGCGGGCACCGCTGCTACCACCCTCACCATGCGAAGATGAATAGCTGAGCCGCACCGTGCTCCCCAAACCAGTCGACGTGCCGTCCTCACGGCCACATCAGCAGTCGTGGTCGCCGAAGAAATCCAGGGCCGTCGCCCCGGTGCCCACCTCCGCCGGACGAACAATGCCGTCCAGGGCCACCATGAAACTCCGTCCGGTTATCCTGCAAAGCGAGAAAGGACGGGCCCTCCCGCCACCATCAGTCGAGCAAGAAGGATGAGGACCCGTCACGGCCGTCAGCCTTGCGGCCTTTGACCGAGGCGACCGGGGGGGGGGGGGGGGGGGGGGGAGCAGGATCCGAGGAGGAAGGGATGGCGGTTGCGCTAGGGTTCCGCCCGAGTCGCCCCGCATGGGAGTGAGGCGGGGGCCTCAAGGCTATTCCGTGGAAAATGAAATAATACGAATACATACTCATTATACTAGCTTCCCTCCACCGTGAATACAATTAAAGGTTAAAGGTCTATGACTTTGTGCACTATGAATTCATACTCATTATGACCATGCATGGAGTAATACAAACGTGCGGTCCCATGTTAGGCATTGATTGCGAGCCAAACAGGTTGTAAGGTTGATTGCCGTGCGTGTGAGGCTGGTTATGATGGGAGTATCATACTACATTCGTAATGCATGGTATCATATGTTGGTATCATATGCAACTACATTTATTGCCATGCATCTATACCAATATAAAAAGATCCAAAAGAGCAAATTCTGCTTCAATGTCGAGCGCTCAACACGTTTAGCGTGCAGTTATTTCATGCCAAATATAGTGCTAATCACATAATAACACGGAAATAATATCCTACTTAATATCCGCATGCACTTAATATACTTCCAAATTAACGTGCATTGCACGTACACATTGACTAGTGAGCCAAAATAGCACATCATTTAATATGATACGGTATCATGATATGATACCCAAGCCTCTCTTTCTTCATTTAAATCTATGCCAGCTCATCAAAATTGCTTAGTTGGCATGCATGATACCACATATGATACTTCCATTATGACCAGCCTGAGGAATTTACTACATTGATATAACTGTGGTGATTAATTATATTTTTATGGGAGATATTTTCTTCCTACTTCCATCAGTGGTGGCCTCGAGGGTGCATATATATAGCTTCCCTCCACCGTGGTGTAGAGTGATTAGCTAGGCAGAGTATAGCTCCCATACACCGTTGTTTATTACGGTGGTAACTAGGCAGAAAAAGACTAAATGAAGTTATATATAGGCCATTTCTCCCAAGAAAACTTCCCTCGTTTTCATTTTGTTGAAGTCAGGCGGAGGGAAATACGAAACATGTGTCGTGCCACACGTGAACTGTCATGAACATGTTAGATTTGGGAGGCATCAGAAACATATCAGCTTCCTGCTAAAGCTATTCTTGTGGTACATCACCGATTTCAGCTGTATACAATGTGTGCTAATAGCCGGAAGTAGTGTAACAAATGAATCAGACTAACGACACATCAAAGTAAAGAAGACCAGCTCATGTGACACCGTTGCCTGCCGCATTTGTTGTTTTGCCCTAGGCTGTGCGTATGGTCAATGTGGTAGATCTGATAGATTGGCACACTGCGTCTCGCTGCTTCCTATTACGTTTCTGAAACCGGAGCATTTTCAATGGAACAAATATCCAGTCCATAGAGATTATCTGTATGTGGAGTAGTTCAACAAAAAAAGGTTATTTTCGATGGCAGGGAGTAGGTAGCATGTTTTTCCTTCCAGCCAAATCGGTGCTAGGATGGTAGCTTACAATATATCTCTGAATTTTTGTAAGAGGTGTTAAACTTGTACGGTTGCTGGCATCACTGAGATCCATCCCACTCAAAGTTGGTGGGGCTACACTTGCTGATGACCGGCTCCCTGTCCATATCTCCAGCCGTCGAGTGCATTGTCCTGGTCGCTGCCCACCCAGTTGACAAATAGGTGGGAATGGTTTCGTTGGGATGTTGAAGAAAAGGCCATTGAAGGGGAGCAACACGCCGTGTGACTTATCTGATAGGCAACTCTTCACATGTTGCACAAGTATCTCTATCAGAAATGGAACCACGGTTAAATTTAGAATTTTGGGTAGACCATTGGCTAGGGGCGAAGCCCGCCCGATGAGACCTGGCTCCTGAGGTTTTCAAGCTGGAATAATTTACCAACGGAAGATAGATGAGGGGGCTTGGCAGAACGGATTCAAATGCTCAGCTGGAGCAATTTGTCTCAATTTTGGAAAAGATCCAGACTGTGCAGCCTCGGCGGCATCTGCTCGACATGGCATCGGGCGCAAGGGAGGTCGGAGAAGGGCTGGCGCAGCGGCTGGGCGAGGTAGGGCGGCGAGGTGGCGGTCGTTGGGTGACGGTTGGTGGCGGAGCCCGCCGGGCACACACGGCAGTGGCCATGGCCAAGCCTGTTGCGGATCAAGCGGGCACGAGATGTATGCCGCAGGGGCGCATGCGGCGGTGGTGGAGAGGTACGGAGGAGGAGCAAGCATGGCGGGGCCCGCGGCGGCTCGTTGGCGTGCAACCGGGCGTGGGAGGATTAAATCGAGAGAGGAGTTGGTTTGGTAGTGGCGTATTTTTTTCTTATGTAGTTTTTTCAGTGGTATGGTGAAGCGAAAATGAACCAGTGAGAATGGGATGATGGGAAGTTAGGCGAAAATAAATCAGTAACAGGGTTGGGTGGAAGGTGAGGCAAAAAAAAAACACTAGACTAAAATAAATGGTGCAGGCGAATCTATCAAGTCCCCTTTAGAAGTACAGATATATAGGATATTTATCCTAAGAGAGATTTTCGACAACGGGGCAGGACCGCTCCTGAGATTTCCGTGGCCCGGGGCGAGAAAACACGGAGGGGCCCTAAAGCCACATAAACATATGCATATTTTTCTTTCTATTTCAACAGCAAAATAATATTCGACAGACTATATTTTATGATGCATTGTCTTCTCTTGACTATTAAAAACCAAGGATGGGGCGTCGACCCATTGGCTGGGCAGCTGGGATAGCAGCCAGCCCGCCCGTGTTCGAGCCCCAGCTCTGGTGCACGGTGCTCGCGGAGTTTCTCCTTAAAAAAAAGGAAATGAGGATTAGCCATTGGATTGGTCTCATTTTTTTGCTATTAAAAAAAGGGGTCATAAACATTCACCGGGTCAGAACTTGTATCTGCTCTAAAAAATGCAATAAATCTTGCTACTCAGGGGCCCAGGCAGCCCCCCCCCCCCCCCCTCCCCCCGCGTGGCGGCCCTGACAAAGGGGGAAATTTATTGGCTCAAAATATAGCATCAGCACACCTGGCCTGTGTATAACTAGGATGCAGAAAGCCCATATCAATGCATAGACACCAAAACACACCAGCAAATAGCAAAGTCATATAAAACCAAAACTATGCGTAGGCAAGAAAAAAAAAACCAAAGCGATCAAATCCAATCGACAAACTACATTAACCATCATATGCGCACTAACCATCTCATGATATCAAATAGATGACAATGTTCTTCAACAGCAACGTCTTTATGAAGGGAGCGACAGTCAATCACGGCCGTCACCAGATCCAACCACTCAAGGTCAGAATCTAGTTTTCACCCTGAAGAACTTATCTTAGCATATCCGAGCAATGCCTTCAACAAGATAACGATGTAAAAACATCACCATTGCTAGTCATAACAAACCTGGATCACCTAGGATTACACTCCGTAGCTGGAGACTCCGTGCTCGAGTAGCACCACCATCAAGTCAGCCATGTGTTGTCGCCACCAATTTCCCGCGATCCCATCAACTACATGCAATGTGTGACTATCGCCGCTGCACCACCATCCCTCTGCGTCAAAGCGATGTCCATAGTTTGCATCTCAGCGCCGAAGTGAACGGCCGGATCTGAAGAGAGAAACCATTATGAAGACGTTTCGGTGTTCATCACGATCCACAGCGAGGCCGCCGCGGGGACAAGATCAACCAGATGTCGGTGGGGCCAGCAAGCATCATATCTGGGTGTAGCTCCTGCATTACAGCATAAGAAGGAGCTCGTTCCACTCAATCTTCAGCCGGAGAAGCGCGGAGTCTGACAACCATCCTCTATAGACGAGCACCCGGCACACCGCCAGCGGCTAGGCAACCACCAATAGCCAGGTAGCATTGATGAAAGCCGCCGCCATTGACGACAACTCACACATGTGCAGAGCTAGCCTCAACCAAGCACACATGTAGACAGATGCATGTCCGAGTAGACGTACATACGAGTGAATCTGGCTTGATTGATTCGATCTCTTTGCAGCCGCCGTCAGCCGCACTAGCTTCGCCGGCAGCGTCCTCCGGGGACGGTAGGAGGGAAAGATGGGAGGAGAGGGAAGGTTAGGATGGGGTACGACGGCGCCGCCCGTGTTACCCAGAAAGAGCGACATGGGGGCCAACGTTATTTTGGATCGGCGCCGTTGCTAGAGCGGACCTAAAATTGGGGGAGTATTTCACTTCCCCGGCCTTTGCACCAACTAGGGATACACATAACCTTTTAAGTGTGAGTACTAGGAATTTTAATCTCGGTTACGACCAAGCCTAGTCCCAAGGATAAATGTGTGCACCAACTAGGAACGCACACAACCTTTTAAGTATGAGTATTATGATTTTTAATCTCGGTTACGCACCAAGCCAAGTCCTCAAAGATAAATGCTGGAGTACCAGAAAAACCTGATCCTCAAGAATAAATAGAAAGCTAAATTCGCCTCCGTTAGAATTTAAATTCAGATGTTGGTTTTGTACATCCACTCTTTCAACCAGTTGGGCTAGACTCAGTTCCTCATAGCTATACCAAAGATAGTACTGATCAAGCAAACTCCCCTAGTTTTCATTTGTTGAAGTTGCGTGGAGGAAATACGAAACATCTATCGTGCCACCCACGCAAACTGTCATGAACATGTTAGATTTAGGAAGCATCAGGAACATATCAGCTCGTGGTTGCACCACACCCCGTTGCGCGTCATCAACATCCGGCGGTACACTAGTGTATTTTTGTGCTAAGCGGAAGTGATGAACGAACCAAAGTGACAAGCACAGCCCATGTGATACCAAAAATTGTGGCCTGCCCCATCTGCTGGATCTGATTGATTGGCGTAATGGGTCTTGCTGCTTTCTGCCGAGAGCGGCTAAATGGCTCCAAAGCTCATCCGCTCCTGCGCATGATTAGTAAAATCAAATGAAATACTAAAGAATCCCACAAAATTCCATAGAAATTGCATGGATGATGTTTTAGTGTGTGAGGTCCGTGCTAAATTTCAGCTCATTTGTACATTTGAGCAGCTCTCAGCAAAAAAAAAAAAGGGTATGTGAAAAAGTTTACTGTCCGTGCCTTGTTTGGGATCGATTTTTGTTTGCTGAGAGCCGCCGGGAGAAGATGAGCCAGGTGTCATTGGGGCTCATGGAATAAAATATCTTCCATACGAAATAAAAATTGATTTTTTTGAATTTGTTTGGTATTTTTTTGATTTTACTGTACACCAACATCAGATGAGCTCGGAAGCCGAAATGGATATTCAGATTCTGCCTGCTTACTCCCAGTCTAGTCTCTATATGTAATACTCCAACCACAAAAATGTAATTAGTATATTGTTCCTTCCAGCAATCGGTGTAAGGATCGTAGCTTGCAGGGACGAATTATCTTTGAATTTGCATGAGGTGTTAAACTTGTACAGTTGCTGGCATCCCATTCAAGCCAAACAAAGTGTGCTGCCACACTTGCTGATGTCTAACTCCATATCTCGAGCAGTCGAGTGTATTGTCCTGCTCGCTGCCCACCCAACGGACCGATGGTGGGAATGGTTTAGCTGGGATGTTAAGAAACGGCCCGAAGGGGCGACACAATGGCAGCGCGCGAGTCAATGCGGCCGTGAGGAGAACCACAGGGCGGCGGCGCCGCGGCCCGATGGAGCGATGTAGCGGCAGCCCGTTGCTCGATCGGTGGAGTGGCGCACTGAACTCGAAGACGATCTTCACGGGACCTGCGAAGGCACACGCAATCGACGGGCCAGGTCGGTCGCGCGGCGGCGAGCGTGATCAAGTCGATCGCGCGCGAGGTTGGGGACACCGCTCAGTGAAATTGGGGTGGCGGCGGAGTCCGAGATAAGGCCGGCGATGAAAGACGACGTGGGACGACGGGCGGATGAGCGCGTCAGTGCCGACACCTGGGCTGGCAAAATAGCGCTGGCACCCGGGCTGCGAGGCCCGAGCGACCAACGTAGCAGTGACGCCTGAGCTGAGGCAGCCGACGAGCCTGACGCAGCCGGGGACGAGGCCGGCGAGGCAGACCGCAGGGCTGCCGTGCAGACGCGGCGGAGGCGGGTGGCGTGGATCGTATGCTCAGGAAGTTTGGCATCAACTCAGGGATTCTACCCCTTTCATCTGCACCGTTTCCTGCTCCACGGCTATGATTCGCAGCCGGTGGAGATGTGTCCCCAAGAAGGGAACGCAAGGCCCAACAATAGTGGTTGTGTATGTCGTTTGGCACCTTGGAAGGATTAGAACGATGTCCTAGGATTTTCCAGCAGAGGATGATGACAGCAGTGGGCTTAGCCTCCCTCATCGGTGAGGAGTGCCATTCTGGAGGCTGTTAGAGCTGGTTAACGTGTTACCATGTGTATGCCTGTTGTGCGTGTGACTGTTATGCTTAGGCACCTCTTGTAATTTCTACACGGTTTTCATCCCCTTTTATAAGGCAAAGGCAGAGCCCCTATAGTTCCCCATGAAAAAAAGAATGACCGCCAGGTGAAGGATTTGTTTGCGCTGCACCACCCCACGTCTATTGTTCCCGGTCATCTTCAACCTGGATTATTCCGGCATTATCGTGCAGCAAAACGGTCGATCCCCAGATTGAAGGAACCCAAACAATTTTCCCCTAGGGGAATCACGGTGATTGAATTCCGTATGAAGGCATCCAAATTTCGGGGAGTGTGGAAGCAATGTGGACGATGGAGATGCGGACGTGCGATTGCGCTGGCTCGATCATTCTGAATCTGGTGGTCACATGAGACCATCCTCTACCGCAAGTAAGGCGTTGTAATGTACGTTCCATCTTGTTTTCAAAGGGATAAGATAGCAGCTCACTTTATTGACGAGTGCATGTACAAGCTCATCTAAACTTGTACGATGTATTAATGAAGCTTTAACTCATCACTCATTTTCAATGCTACGCACAATTCACCTTCTCATGAGTTATTATCACATTTTTTGTATTCCAAGCACCCATCGGTGGTGGGTGGCTGGGTGCACATATATAGGCTTAGCCCTCCTCCACCGCGATTTATAGTGATCAGCTAGCCAGAGTAGTTCCCATCCACCATGGGTGATTACAGTGATTAGCTAGCCAGAGGAGGTCTAAAGAAAGTTGTATATTGGCCATTTCTCCCAAGCAACAGTGCTACCATGGACAGTACAGTACTCCTTAAGAAAATTCCCCGCATTTTCATTTCGTTGAAGTCATGTGGAGGGAAATACTAAACATGTGTTGTGGCACACACGCGAACTGTCACAAACATGTTAGATTTGGAAGGCATTAGGAACAAATCATCTTGTGGCAACACATACTCATGCGGTGCATCTACTATGGTACCCACCTTAAGTTTGTATATGCCGAGAGTTAATTGAAACCAGAGTAAACCCGAATTCCATTTCTCGGTACAATGTGGAATCACACGATGGTTTCAAGTACTCATCCCCACGGCCGACGGCAGTGTTGGTGCACTGGCATATGTCGATATGCCCGGATCGATTCTCCATTGTTGTGCAGCAAAATAATCAGTCTAGAAATGAAGGTGGAACACTCGCTAGATTTTTTTTATTATCATGGGAATTCGCCCACACAGATATGTGGCGTGGCCCCTGTCCGTGCTACATCTCTGTGTGGGCCCCTTGTGGCTCATCTGATCTCTCCCGAAGCTTCTGGCTTTTCTTGTTGACCAAATAAATCGTGTAAAGTCGGCAACATATTTTGATCTTCCTAGACAGTTATTCCCTGCAAAACCAAAAACAAACAGAAAACATGAACTGACACGGGGCGCTAAATTAATACCTTAGTCCAATCTTTCTACAGATTTACTAGCAATTTAACTTGAAATTGTCCTCATCTTTCTAGCTTATTTTGAAATAGGAGGTTAGACTTAAAACGATTGCCCCCAATTTGGTTAAGGGTGTTCTGTAGTCCGTACAATAGATGGGGCATAAGGGCATCTCCAGCCGCGCCCCCAAGAGGCCTCCCCAGGTGATTTTTCGCGCCGGCGCCGAAAAAACGGCCCAGTCGCGCCCTCAGGACGTCGAAAATCGCCGGTTCGGGCCTTTTTTCCGCCCGGCGGTCACAGGCCGAACCCGGCGCGCGGGGGAGCCGTTGGGGGCTCCGGCGCTAGTGAAAAGCGCGCCTGGCCCACACCGACAGGGGAAAAGTCAAGTTTTTCTTTCCCCGGCTCACCTCGCACCCCCCCCCCCCCCCGCGCCCTCGGCCACCACTAGCTGTATCCCGGCGACGGTCGCCGGCCTACTCCGCCTAGATAGCCATTCCCCGCCGGAAAATAGCAGCGCTTCGCCGCGGCAGCCCCTCCCCGCAGCACTAGGCGCTGCCGGCCACCGTTTCCGGCCGCGGAGGCGCGGTTTAACGGCGGGTACACGCCCACGAGCGCAAGGTGTTCGGCGTTTTGACTGACTCGGCGATGGACTCCGATGAGGAGGAAGAGCTCGCCGCGCTGCTGGAGGAGGAAGCCGCGGCCGACGTCCAGGAAGAAGAGCATCTGATGGTGCTCGCCGCCCTCGCCCAGCTGCTGGCGAGCAGTGAAAAGCCGCGTCGAGGTGGCTCGGCGCCGGGGCGGGTGAAAGCAAAGAACCGGCATCGTCTGCAAGGCTACTGCATGCTCTACTCCGACTAGTTCGCCGATGCTCCACTTCATGGCGAGAGAACATTTCGGCGCCGTTATCGGATGAGCCGAAAGCTCTTCCTCAGGATTGTGAATTCCATCCGGGAGTTCGACAACTACTTCAAGTGCAAGATGGATTGCACTGGCGCTCTTGGATTCACCTCCATCCAGAAGTGCACGAGAGCGATGAGGATGCTTGCATATGGAGCTCCCAGTGATTCACTCGATGACTATGGACGCATGGCCGAGTCCACCAGCATAGAGTGTTTCTACAAGTTCTGTCGGGCAGTGGTGGCAGTGTTTGGGCCACAATACTTGAGAGCACCCAATGCGGAAGACACTGCTCGGATCCTAGCCCAGAATGCAGCAAGAGGATTTCCTGGGATGCTTGGAAGCATCGACTGCATGCATTGGAAATGGAAGAACTGCCCATTTGATTGGCAGGGGATGTACAAAGGCGCCAAAGGCGGTTGCAGTGTGGTGCTTGAGGCGGTAGCCACACAGGACCTCTGGATTTGGCACTTTTTTATTTTTCTGTGATGAAATATGTGATAAGGAATAATTATGTTGATAATTGAACGCCGAGACAGGGCGAAACCACGCCGAATATGGGCCTATTCTCGCCCATATGGGCCGTTTATTCGCCGAAATTGGGCTGCAAAGTGGGCCAATTTCGGCGCCTGGGGGCGAGCTGGGGCCGGCTACTGGGCGAAAAACCGCGCCCAGCGCCGAGTGTCTCGCCGGCTCGCCCCCAGGGGGCGATTTTTGTGCGTCCTGGGGGGGCCAACGGTTGGAGATGCCCTAAGGAGGGCTGGGAAAAAAGATTGAATGGGGTCTGTTCAGAACAGACAGCATTATGCTCGACATCGACACTCATCAATATACTATAAGTCGAGGCTGACATCTGCATTGCTTTGCACAGCAGAGCTATTCTCCCGAAGAATGGCAACATGCCACTTTGGTGCTTAAACGAACTGGATATCAAATTAACTTCAGCCATAATTAAGGATGTTTTGTTTATGAACTTTATCCAAAAATAAATTGTTTTGTTTCTGAAAGTGGAGCACCTTCCTGGAACATATACTCAATCCAATTTTTTGAATAAAGAGAAATTTTTATCTGCATGCTTACTTCAAGTCTGTAGGTCACGCTGGTTTAATGGTTCATATTGCCGAGTTATCTCTGTATTTATTGTAAGAGGTGTTAAACGTGTGCGCTCGCTGATAACTCTGGTCGAGATTCACCCCAGCCAAAGTTCATGCAGATAATTGCTGGCGCCTCTAACTCCATCTCCGGCCAACGAGTGTATCAATCGATAGCGAGGTGGAGGATTAGTTTGCTGCTCCGTCATGCGTCGATGTGGTCGGCTGTCTTCAAACAACGGCCGATCCGGCACGCACATGATTTTTTGGTCGTCGAAGGAATTCCCTGTTAAGGCGTGAAGCTTTCTGGGAGTGTGGAAGCAGTATGGATGACGGAGACACGAACAACGTACAGTTCCGTCGCGGCGATCGCGGTCACTCCGGCCGGCGTCTCTGGATCTGCTGACTGCTGGTGAAATGAGCCAAGTGACAATGCATTGACCTCTGTGTTCGAGTGATCATGGCAGCACCCTACCGTCTGAATCCTCCCTAGAGGCGTGGTATGGGAGATGCATCTCACCTCGGTGGGGTTCTGGGCGAAAGCTCCGACGACTATGCTGCATTGCTGCCCTTCTTGAAAGCATCGCTTGGAACCCCTACCTTTGGCATTGACGCGGGACAGCGGGACCTCGTGCTTGGTTGCCGACGGCAGTTGGGAGTACGGTGAAGCCTCCGTGTCATGCACCACTTCCTCTACCCCATTGTGTAGTGCCTCGACATTCGCTTCGTGACACTGTGCATGCTGAAACCCTTCCCATGGCGAACGATGTGTTGCAGTGAGCTTCACGTTCTCAGTGCTGTCTCGGTTGATCTTTACTCTTCCACGGTGCATGATGTCTTTTCCACCTTGGAAACTGCGTTGGTTGTCCCTTCAACAGAGCTTGCAGTTATGTTAGTTGTGGTCTCACGGTTTGCACCGCTCCAGTATAAATCCCCTTGTGGCAGCGTTTTTGATCAATGCCGCGACACTCGTCGATTGTGTTTGCTCTTGTATCATGTCGTGGGGATACCAACACGTGCGCAGGTGCTGTGGTGTCAACTTGAAAAGTCTCGGTATTTTGACACCCTTCAACGTCGCCCTCGCCCGTCACTGTTCTAATGGTGATGGTAGATGTGTACGCCGGTTGGGATGTGCCTTGTCATTGGCACCCACCTTTTCATTCCTCTTTTCCTTCTCTTGTAATCTCCCAAGGCTTTTGTGTTTTTTGGCCCAGTTTCCTTAGAGCATTGTTAATAGTATAGCCCGTTGCTGGCTATATGATCTTGCAACATCATCTATAAAAATATGTACTACTTTGTTGATACATGTCTCACCTTTCTCTCTCACAAAGTGTCTAGGAGAGCATATGCTATACCCGACTGTTAGTCAGTAGCCCGCTTCTCTTCTCTCTCCTTCGGTTCAAACTCATCAACAATATAATATTTAAAATCTTACAGCCCGCCTACGTAGTCCACTATGTTGATGTTCGAATCGGTCTCTTTTTTGAAACATAACCCCCCCCCCCCCCCCCCCTCCCCGGTGAGTGTTTAAAAAAAGTCAATTTCTCATTTTTAATGCTGCACACCATCACCTACCGAGTTATTACCATTTATTTTCTTCCTAGCTCCCCTCAGTGGTGGGTGCATTTTTTTTAGAAAAGGACAGTGGTGGGTGCATATATATAGCGTGTCTCCTCCAAGGTTCATAGAATTGTCATATAGCCAGAGTAGCTCCTCCTCTTCACTGTGATTTATTGCAATGGTTAGCTAGCCAGAAGAACATTAAAGAAAGTTATATATAGGCCATTTCTCTCTAATGAGATAGCTACCATGGATAGTACTCCTCAAGAAAATTCCCCTTATTTTCATTTTGTTGAAGCTGTCTCGAGGGAATATGGAACATGTGTCGTGCAACAAAACATACGTGAACTGTCCTAAAATTGTTAGGTTTGGGAGGCATTGGGAACAAATCTAGGGGAGTCATATGCACTAGCATAACCGGTGAACGCCGCGAGATGAGTCGGGGAAGAGCAACAATCACAGATGAAAGTCGCGAGAGGAGTCGGTGTAGAGTGACAATCACCATGTGCAGAAGACACAAGAGAATCTGCAGAAGACGGACCAACACAGTCTGCGGGAGATGCTGAAGCAGATGACGTCATAGACAGACGAGCACCAAGCGTTGTGAGATGATGCATGTGCGAGACAATGTCAATCCAAGACATACTCTCAATAGCCAGCGGGCAGCAAGGAGGGTCGTTACCCAATGCCATCTTTTTTTTTGATTGAAGTAAACGAGGAACACGAGCAAACGCTGAGGCCAATCGTACAGACGGCTGGCTTTGAAGAGTGGCACATGTGCGTAGCTAGGCAGGATCACAGCGAGGCGGAGCAGAACAGGGCAGCACCACCACAGGTCGGTCCAGGAGCGAGCAACGCTATGCCTGTGTGTGATACACGCGAGAAGACCATTATACATGGGTGAGCGGACAGGCTCGCCCCAATCCACACGCGGGAATCAGGAACAGCTTGCGCAGGAATCAGCGGCTGCCAGCTGCTAAGCCTCGCAGGCGAGTGGATTGGACGGGCGGGCCGGCTCGAGCGAGTTCGAGGAGACATCGATCGTATTCGATCCAGAGGAGGCGAACAGGCGACGCAACCCAGCAGGGGAGAGTAGCCACGGAGGATGGCGGCGACTCGATCCGGCGGCTACGAGGGAGAAAGAAAACAGTGGCGGGCATGGAGACTCGAGGTGGCTCCATAGCATAGTTCCAGCATGCAAAAAATTAACCTAGCTCTATTACAATGTTAGAAACCTGCAACTTGTATGGCCATAGGCCAGTATATATACAGGTGTTGGAAATATGTAGAAAACCTTTATACAATGGGACGTGCTACGCGTTGGACGGCGGATCCAGTCTATGAGCCATGCGATCTGAAGTAATCTCCTGATCAAGGGTCGTTGTCACTTTTGCAACAAAAATCGTGTTACGAAAACTCTTTTGCAACACATGTCTTATTGCAAAAATATCTGTACCAAAGGTTGTGTTTCATGTTTTTTTTGCAACAGAAGTCTTGTTGCACTTGCAGAATATTTTTGAGAGTTTTTTTTTAACCTATCTCTTGATGTAATATATTTTTACAACATATGCTGCTTTGCATTGCTTGCGTTCATGGCCTCGAGCGGAAGCTCGGTCTTGTTGGGGAAGGGAGGAGGCCTGTTGCGTATGCGATGATGGTGGTGGTGGTGGCAATGCAGCATTGGGCCGGAGTGGCATAGCTGGGCGACGACGGCTGGAGCAGAGCTTGGGCTTGCGCGCTACTGATCCTGAGCGGACACAGGGAGACGTGGAGAGGTGACCTCGTCCACGTGCTTGCTGGCAGCCTCGTCCGCATGCTTACGGCGGCCTCGTCCGCGTGTTGCCGGGAGCGAGCAAGGGTGGCGGCAGTCGAAGCAACACGGGGAGGTGTCGGCTTGACAGGAAGGTCGGGAGAGGATGAGAAGATCCAGATCCAGATCCCGCGACACATCACATGTTGTGGTGGGAGGATTGCAACTCAGTTGCAGAAACTAATCTAGGTATTGCGTTGCTCTCAAGCCATCTAATTAAAATATGATCTGACGGCCTTAGAGCCGACGGACACATGCGTTGTTATTGGCCGGGTAATTTGAATCATTTCCCTTATACAATACGGTAAATATAAGAGTCAACATGACTATATATAGTACTCTAACAATAGTTACCTGATTCCCTATGCTCTATCTGCAGTAATATGTACTTTAATAAGAGGCATGTGTAAGAATCGATGGAAGCGTTCCAACCTTCCTTAGAAGGCCGCTGGATGTCTATTTATATAGGCAGAAAGCCTATGTCTTGGCGTACAAGAAGGATCCAACGATCCTGTGACAGATCGGTTACAGAGGGAAAATCGGGAGAGGAGAAAGAGATACGTGCGTCTACGTTTACAGAGATAGAATACAACACGTTTTGTCTAACACCCTCCCTTAATCTAAACTATCCTAAGTTTAGATTATTCTTGAATCCTTCAAATAACTTGACCGGCAAAGCTTTAGTGAACCCGTCTGCAACTTGGTCTTTGGAGGGAATGAATCGTATCTCCAACTTCTTCTCTGCAACCCTTTCTCGTACAAAGTGAAAATCTATCTCAATATGTTTGGTTCTAGCATGAAAAACAGGGTTAGCAGACAGATAGGTAGCACCTAGATTGTCACACCATAGGCATGAAGTGTGTTGTTGCTTTATTCCCAACTCTTCTAGCAAGGATTCCACCCAAATGATTGCAGCCATGGCATTAGCAAGAGATTTGTATTCAGCTTCTGTACTTGACCATGACACCGCTTGTTTTCTGGCACTCCAAGAAATAAGATTAGAGCCAAAGAAAACTGCAAAACCTCTAGTTGACTTTCTGTCATCAGGACACCTGCCCAATCAGCATCAGAAAAAGCACTAACAAGTGTGGAGTTCGAATGCCTGAACTGAAGTCCCAAACCTGCAGTGTGTTTCACATATCTTACAATTCTTTTGACAGATGTCTAGTGAATGGAGGTAGGAGCATGCAGATATTAACAAACTTTGTTAACAGCAAAAGAAATATCTGGTCGTGCCAGAGTTAAATATTGTAGAGCTCCAACAACATTTCTATATCTGGTGCTTTCTTCCTCCTTAAGTAGTACCCCTTCATGTGCTGACAATTGTTCTGAGGAAGACAATGGTGTGGGTGAAGGCTTATAGTCCTTCATTCCCATGCGAGCTAGAAGTTCCGTGACATACTTCTCATGTTTCAACACTATGCCATCCTGAATCTTCTTAACCTCGATGCCTAGAAAGAAGTGTAAATCTCCTAGATCTTTCAAGGAAAATTCTGAACTTAAATCACGCAGAAGAGCATTAGTGGCACTCTGTTAAGAACTGGCAACTATGATGTCATCAACATATATGAGCACGAAAATAACAGTATTTGCCTTGTTGTAAATGAAGAGTGAAGTGTTAGCTTTATATGCAGTACGCCAAGACGCTTCAATTGTGAACTCCTAGAGCACCATGCTCTGGGTGCTTGTTTTAGACCATAAAGATCTTTTTCAAGCTTACACACATAATGAGGTGTTTGCTTGTTCTCATATCCTGGTGGTTGCCTCATATAGACCTCCTCTTCCAGAACACCATGCAAAAACGCGTTCTGTGCATCTAGCTGCCTCAGACTCCACCCCCTGGATACATCAATAGCTAGCACAAGTCTTATAGTTGCAGCTTTTACAGCATGACTAAATGTATCCTCATAATCAATGCCATAGCGCTGCTTAAAACCTTTTGCAACAAGACGTGTCTTGTACCTATCAATGGAGCCATCTGCCTTCTTCTTAATCCTATATACCCATTTGCAGTCAATAATATTTTTACCTCTCTGACTTGGTACTAGGTGCCATGTTTTATTCTTCATCAGTGCGGCATGTTCATCATCCATAGCCTCTTTCCATCTAGGATGCCCAAGTGCATCATCCAACCTTGTTGGTTCACCTAAAATACACAACATCCCATACGGTACAGTGCCATCTGTTCTTTTTTTGGATTTCTAATACCGTTTTGTAGCCAGGTCATTACCCTTGAAGTGATAGTAGGTTGAACGGGCGACTGACTCGTCACAGAAAATACAGGAGATCCCTCCAACTGTGATGTTTGAACTGTTTCAGAAGATCCTGTGGTCGTTCGTGTGGCTACTTCTGAGCTGGAGTTGCTGGGGACCATGGGAATAGTTGGCGCAGAAGATCCCGCTCCACCTGCTATAGATGGCTGCATGCATTGCATGCGGGCAGGGGTGCCTGCCGCTATCGGCCACACACGGGAGGACCGTGAGGTCAAACCACCATGCGGTGACGCAGCACCCGTGGAGCGGTTCGCTGAGCCTGGACACCCCTAGCTACTGCCAGGCGCGTGATCCCATGCGGATACATGCGCGCGATCTGGCGCATGCAACCGTGCAGGGGTGGCAGGCGCCGCCGCATCTTCCTCGTGGTCCGCGCCAGGTGCTTCTATCCCCTTTGGATGCAATAACGCTTCATTTTGTGCTTGATTTTCATGATTTTGATCATTTTGTTCATTGTTTTCTTCAGGCACCTGCACATACATAAGACCAAGAGCATAACTAGCAAGAGTATTATCATTTTGGTCAGTACAATTGTTGTCGCCCCCTTGATCAAAATCATGAAGATTGGGTGGAAGAAGAAGAATTTCCTTGCGGAGAAGAGCACCGGCATTTGGATGGAGGGATTCGAATGGGAAAACTGATTCATCAAAGACACATCTCTCGATATGTAGACACTACCCGTAGAAACATCAAGACATTTGACCCCTTTGTGCATGGGGCTATAGCCTAAAAAGACACATTTTTTCGATTGAAACGCAAGTTTGCGTCTATTGTAGGGTCTAAGATTCGGCCAACATGCACAACCAAAGATACGAAGAGATGTGTAATCAGGAGTGACACCAAAGAGTCGTGTAATGGGGCTTTCAAATTTGATGACTTTACTAGGACGAATGTTGATGAGATATGTTGCAGTTAAAAAAGCTTCATCCCAGAATTTGAGAGGCATACATGCATTTGCTAGCGGTGCTAGTCCTACTTCAACAACATGGCGATGCTTTCGTTCAGCAGAGCCATTTTGTTGGTGAGCATGAGGACAAGAAACATGATGTGAAATTCCAATCTTTTGGAAAAATGAATTAAGTTTCTCATACTCACCACCCCAGTCTGTTTGCCTAGCAAGGGTTTTGGAGTTTAGTTGACGTTCAACATGATTTTGGAAATTGCTAAAGACTTGGAAAACATCAGACCGTTTCTTTAACAAATAAATCCAAGTAAATTTAACGTAGTCATTAATGAAGCTTACATAATATGAGAATCTACCAACTGAAGTTGGGGCTGGCCCCCACACATCTGAGAATATAAGTTGCAAAGGAGCAGTGGATACACTGATAGACACAGGGTATGGCAATTGATGACTTTTGGTTTGTTGACATGAATCACAAACTGACTCAACACTAGACTCATAAGGAAGTTTATTTTTACTAAGAACATGTTGAACGATAGCTGAAGACGGATGACCCAAACGATGCCACTTTGCTGAAGATGGCTTGGTCAAACTCACTATTTTGTAAGAAAATGTATAGCAATTCAATAACTTGTCATCAAAGTTACACACCATCAACCATCCGATAAGTTATTATCGAATTTATTTCATCCTGGCTCCATTCAACTTGCAAGTATATACATAGGTCCCGTGCACCATGTTTTTTGAGTGGTCAGGCTGCAAGCAACAAAGTAAAGATACATATAGGCCATTTATCTCAAGTGAGTTAGCCATTATAGATATAGAACTCAAGACAATTTCCTTCAATTTACTCCGTGAAAGACATGTTTCGACGAAATATGGAACACATGTTGTAGCACACATGCACATTACTACACATATGTTAGATTTGGGATGCATTAGAAAAGTATTTGCCTATTGTTCTTCATGATCATATGCACATCAATCCTCAAAAAAATGATCGTGCACATCATCTTATCTTGCGTCATTACTATATGTTCCTACGTGGACACCATCACCATGTTGGGCTGGGGTCAACTAAATACTCGAAAGCATTGGGGGTCAATTGACCCCAGCGTCAGTACTAGAGCTTCGTCCCTGCAGCGGATGGAGGAGCTGATGGAGCCATTGCAGGCGCAGATCCAGAGGGTGGAGGGCCTGACCGCTCAAGAGTTCATGAGCCTGAGGTAGTGGCACAAACCAAATAATATTGTTGATGCAGCAGATGCAGTTCCCTGTCGCCCACCAGAGACAGAGCTTGAAGTTGGAATATTATGGCCTCATGGTGCACATCAGTGTGGCACGAGCGGTGGTTCAGGGTCAAAAGAATTTCCTCCATGGATGATCACAAAAAAGGATGGATTTTACAAATCAGACTCGTGGAAAAGTAGAAGCGGATGAAAACTGGATGATAAAAAGATGAACTCAAACGAAGAAGAGAAGTGTATATTGGAGCAAGAATACGCCAATGCTTTTTATGAAGCCCTTTGGAAACATCAAATGGGCACAAATATCAAACGTGAGGATGAAGGCATGGACGAAGAAGCTAGGATTGAGTGGGAAGATGGCTAAAGGGCACAGTCAACATTAGAAAAAAAAATGCTTTTAACAAACCCGGGGCCACGTCTCCCTACCCATCGTCGCTTTTAACAACTCCATGAAGGTGGGAGTTGTATGTTGAGTGTTCATTGAAAAGTACTCAGCCTTTTTTTGCACTTTTAAAACTATATATGGTCGACATTTGCCGAGCACCCGATAATAAACACTCTCTCCGTCCCGAAGTACTTGTCACAGAACTGATTAGAAATGGATGTATTAGACTCTACCGGAAAATATTCTTCCATTTTTAGTGCACAAACATTTTCCCTTTTCCCTTTCATTTGTATTTTTTATTTTATTTTCTTTCTTTCCCCCGTCTTTCTCACCAATTCTTGTCGTGTTTCTCTACTGCCACTTTTTACCTGCCCTTTCTTTTCCGTTTGTTTTCGTCCTCTTTCTTGACCACCACTTTGCCACTTTAAAGTTAGGGCCCTCATTTATAAGGTGAAGTGTTGTAGATCATTCCTCACACGATTTGATGGGCTTTACTGGTGTCCATGATAGCTTTTCCTTTGTACATGCTGGGAGTAGGTGGAGGACCTCGAACATGTGAAAGGAGATACTCTTGGCTGGAGTGGAACTGGCTCCTCTACCGTGGTGAAGGCATGGTAGGGTGCTACATTAGCATATCTTTGGGCCACCTATCAGCCTTCAGATCTAGTATGAATGGCTCAGATTTCTTGCTACAGAACATAAACAGTGTACATGCTACAGTGCGAAAAAAGTACATCTTGCTACAGGGTTCAAACAGTAAAAACACTGCTACAGTGTATCCTGCCGTGCCTTACGTATTTCCGTTGCACAGGTTTGCTGTAGCGCCTTCACCACGGTAGAGGAGCCGGTTCCGGCTGGAGTTAGTCTTGTATGCCCGTTGGAGATCTATGTCGACAAAACAATGAATCCCTGGTCCAAAAGGCTTTGGCACCAATGGATCTGGGGCACAAAGCATCAATTTTCAAATGAAGAAATCTACATGATCGAAGGTTTTTTCGCTTGCGAGATGAACAAGAGAATTCCTCATAACACCATCAATTGCCTTATGTTTGTCTATCTTCGGGCACAGAATCATGGACATGATCGAATCGAAAGTGAGATTAAACAATTCCATGTCTGTAACGCGAGACAATTCTGCAACTGCATCACCAACTTTGGCTAGGTCCATGAGTAGGTTTAGTTCCTTAGCAGTAACTTCATTCAGCATGCGCAACCGCATTTCATATCTACTTATGTCAGGGCTAGGAAAATTAAAGCAACTCATAAAGTTGTATACAGAGGTTTTGAATCTCCTCATCTCTGTCATCCACTCAATCTCCCATGCAATGGAGTCTTTGGGGGTGCCAGCGATAAATAATGTGTTGTAGAACTAAATTCTTTGCTCCAGTCATGATGAAAGTTGATTGAGCTGGACAGGCCAAGGAATTCAATAGTGTTGACGACAGACTGTGTGTGCGCGCACGCGCACATACTAGTTATGAAGAAATTGGATGTGCACTCATTGTGTTTGTATACCCTCGATGCTTCATTTTGAGTCAATAAATCCATTCTTCGTAAAACAAATACCATTACTTAATTAGTTGAGGCGATCAATTTGGAATTAAAATTATTGTAGTTTCTAGAACATGGAATTAGGTTCTTGTTTTTATAAAAAGAAATTAAGTTCTTGTACATGTTAATAAAAAATGAAGTAGTCCCTCTGTCCCAGATCTTGTATTATGAGACGGAGGGAGTAGCTTCTTGTATCTTGAATCTGCATGTTGGTCTATTCCAATTGCTTGTTGATCTAAGCTTCAGTAACAAAACTTGTTGAACTGTCGGCTTGTGAAATTATGCGATTCCTCAATAAAAAACGTTCTTCTTATCCAACTAGAAGTCTATATTCCGCACGAATGAAACAATCGATAGACAATAAACGATCTGTGGATTTTTTTTATATGGATAGCGATAGAACTTGAAAATTTCAAGAGTCAACTTTAAAGTTTCAAGAACTCTGAGAAACATACACACTATATAGTGTTGTATACTTCATCTCTGAAAATTTTCATGATAACATACATTTTGATGCGGTCTACACACAAAAAACAAATTCGTGATCTTTTTGTGTAGCAACATGGTAGGATGTTTTTCATCATGAAAATTTACAGATATGTAGTATATACATCCCTATATGTGCATGTAATTTTTTTCAAAATGGGAAAATGGCCTAGCTACACATATAACAATACTAATCAGTTTCCGGTCCGCCGAAAGGTTCTTCATGCAACGGGAAGAGAAGTTCCTAACACCATGTCTTTTGCTTTGATTGACTGAAATCAAATAAAGAGGGGTCAAGTATTGCTGGCCAAAGGAAAATTTTATGGTGCTGTGCAAATTCCAAGCGCTTACCTCATTCTCCCAGTTGATGGAATGTACGATCCACACGAGCAACACAAGCTTAGTGAGGCTTCCGCAAACGATGCCAAGCCAAAGCCCCTATTTGTAACCACAACAATTTTGTTATTTCAGGCATGCTGTATTCATGTGGCCAGTGAAATGTTAAATTCATGCTGACATATACTTCCTCCGTTCCTAAATATAAGTCTTTGTAGAGATTTCACTATGAACCACATACGGATGTATATAGATGCATTTTAAGTGTAGATTTATTCATTTTGCTTTGTATGTAGTCCACCTAGTAAAATCTTTACAAATACTTATATTTAGGAACAGAGGGAGTAGTACATACCATTCCGTTCAAATGTATGATGAATGCAAGCAACATGGCCAAGGGGATGCCTGCCAAGTAGAACGCGGCAAGATTGACCCGTGCACCAATCTTCTGCTCACCGCATCCATATAGCACACCTGTGATGTCCAGGAAAAAGATCATGTCAGCATGTTTCAGATTGTAGTAAATACTCCCTTCGTCCCATAATATAAGAGCATTTTTGAAAGAGATGTCCAAAACGCTCTTATATTATGAGACGGAGGGAGTACGTGGCAATGTGGGAATTTCACTCATGTTACCTGAAAGAGAAGTGTGGATTCCATCAATGAAGAAAGATACCCCGAGGATAGGTATCATCCTGGCAATGTATGTCACGACTTCCTCCTCGTTGCTATACATGTAACCCCAAGATTTGCGTAGCAAAATCATTGTGATGGAGATCACTGAGCCTGCAAACATGGCCATGCATACGACCACTATGGTTGCCAGCCTCGCTACCTGAGGCCTACCGGCACCAAGTTCGTTGGAAACGCGTGTGCTGTATTGTATATGCAGGAAAAGAAGAGACACCAGTTATCATATATGTATACAGCATTCCACTTTTAGTTTGTGAGTTTAACGGCACCTTATGGCTGCGCAGAGACCCGATGGCACCGTGAACATAAGAGCACCCGTATTAAGACTGCAGAATTCAGTCATGCACAACTAAGAAAAGAAAAAAATGGGGAATTGCGTATTGCAAAAAGTGGTCTTGATTTGATTACCATATCGACAATACCGAGGTTTCAAGCTTAGGATTAGGCAGAAGACCTGACAGCAGCACAAGCAATTCAAACGACCACCATTCCAAGCTGCACATTTCAAAAAACAAGTAATTTTTCATTTCTCCAATAAAAATGCATATAACTGTTTTAAATAGCCCGCTATAGCTCCGCTATAGCACGCTATAGCGTTTATAAAAGGTCTTGCGCTAAGAGACTTTGGTCCAAACAAATGAACACATATTTTAAATAGCGCGCTATAGCATTTGGAAGAGGTCTGCCGCTAAGATGCTTAGCGCGCTATTTAAAACTATGGCATATACTCGTCTCACCAGACCATCATGGCGGACGGCACGGCGAGCTCGGCGAACTGGCGCAGCTCCTTGAAGGCCTCCATGGAGAATCCAGTCCACGTCCTCTTGCAGGCGCCGGAGAGCCTCGTGTACAGGCACAGTATGGCCAGGTTTGTTGAATAGGAGAAGGTGCTCGCCAGCGCCGCGCCTTTGCTCCCCATGCCCACCTTGTGCACCAGCGCCCAGCACACGAGGATGTGGCTCAGCGCGGTGACGGCGGAGCTGACCATGACCGGCACGACGATGCTCTGCGTCTGCAAGAAGCGGATGTGGCAAACGAGAGGGACGTACGGGACGAGGGCTGGGAGGAGCCACCGCGCGTAGGCGCCGGCCTCGGCAGCGATGGCCGCGTCCTGGCCGAGGAGCAGGAGGATCTGGGCAGTGTTGGCCCAGACGAGGGCGATGGGGATGCTGGCGAGCGCCAGCACCACCATCGCCCGTTGCTTGTAGAGGCCGAGCAGGTGGTACTGCCGCGCGCCGAACGCCTGCCCGCACAGCGTGTCCAGGGCGCTCGACATGCCCACCAGCAAGCTGAAGCCGGTCACGTTGGCGAGGGAGGTGGCGAGCGAGGCTCCGGCGAGGGGAAGCTCGCCGAGGTGGCCCACGAACATCACGGACACCAGCTGCAACGCGGACCGGAGGATGCCGCCCGCCGCCAGCGGCCCGGCCAGCCGCAGCAGCCGCTTCGCCTCCTCCAACGCCGCCACATGCTCGCTCCTCTCCACGGGTCCGCTCCTCTCCACGGGTCCGAGCAGGGGCTGCTCGTCCAAGCTCGGCTTCTGCATTCTTGACAGGTTTCGTTTACTAGCTTCTGCAGATGAGAACTGGGCGCTGAGTAGACATTGTTACATTTGTGTAGATCATATTTTACAGTCGTTTCCAAGCATTAGATGTTGGTGCAAGTAAACCCAAACAACAACAGACAATGTGAGATGTAACTTTCCCTGGAAAAAAAGGACAATGCGGAATGCAACTTGGTAGCCACTTTGGCTTTCGGTGGAATTATCTAATCAAAGTAAGTCATAGATTCACAGAGTATGGTGAGTGTTGTTCTTACTAGGATGCTTCCAAGAGCAAGCTCATGGTGGTCTGATTCTTTTTCCATGTATTCCAGGGGAGATCCTCCAAACAAAGTCTGCTAAACATGTGCTACATACTAGTACCATTTTCTTGCTGGGAGAGTTGTATTTCATATTGTCAAGTGGTGAGCCGTCAAAAGAAATATTGTCGGTTGCTTTTTGGGTTATTCTTGCTCTAACCAGATAGAGGGTATCACGTGTGTCGCACCAGGCAATTCGCATTGCTAGCCTCACTAGCAGCCACGAGTGCATGACCAATCAAATCTCACACATACCAGGAAGCACTACTACAGGATTGGTCTCTTGTAACACGTTGATGTGCTACTACAGCTTAGATATTGTGTTACTGAAGCGTGCAGTAACACGTTTTTGTATGTGTTCCTGTAGGCTATGTTACTAGGTGGTGTCTATTGTAGCACATAAACATTGTTCCTATATGTATTTACAGGTGTTACAGTTGTATTGCTGCAACACAAGCCATATGTGTTACCGAAGGCCTTGGTAACACCTTTTTAGAACTACAGGCACACACTTTGTAACATGTTTTTCCTGGCGTAGCAACATGGTTAGTAACACTTTTTAACAAAACTGCAACACAATTAGTAATCATTGGCAGTAATTACAATAGGGCTTTGTAACGCATTTTGATATTCCAGCAACACGATTTCTTTACAATAGCAACACAGTAGTAACATAATTTTGTACATATTGTAACATCTCTAGTGGTGATTGGTAGCAAACACAGTAACACCTTTTCCTAACTACAGTAACACGGCATAATTAATCCAATGTGGTACTGCAAAAAATTTGTATGAAATATTGTATAAATACAGTATTTTGTTTTTATACTTCCTCATAGTGAAAATCGATAAGCAATATGACACAGATACATAGTGTATACTATATAAAAGGACCATGGACATAAAGCTAGCATATGCACAACAAAAATGATATAAAATATCAATAAGGTTCTTGCCATTCCATAGCGTGTATAACAATGAACATATAGAAGATCCATATTGTAGCAAAAATAAAATACATTTCTCAACCCATTAATGTAAACTATAGTACGTGAAAGATTTCCTATAATTGAAACCATGTGACACCCCTATTCATGTTCACTAGAATGTGCCCCTCAGATCTTTCTTGCATGAATATGTCATATTTGCATCTTGATTCCTCATGAGCAGAAGCATCCGAATCAACTCAACCATTGAACCTCTCAATCTGGGGAAAAAACAGTCACAACTACATTAAGTACATTGCAAATATAATTTAACAAAACTCAAGAAGTTAAATATTGACATACACATGCTGAAGGCCAAGCAATTGTTAATCCAGAGGTGAAAGCATCGCCAATTGTCATACAATTTTCCCTTTCCCTTACCAAGCGCTCACATTCCTCAATAGGTTGATCAACTTGCACTTCTATGAACTGCCGACCTAGCTCAACGCCACCAACCATTTTTTTTTGAATTGCAACCCAAAATGCTAGCATGTGCCACATGCCTTTTGTTTGGATATATTGAAGACTTCAGAATCACTTTTGTGCCAACCTAAAAAAGGTTCAAATTATAATTTGCATTAATAAAAATCAATTTTGTGAACATGAATCTAGCATGAACACATTATTTTTGTTACCTCCATGGAAGGACTATGTTTCTGCTTAGAGGACACATGGACTACAGACTTGTCTTGAGTGCTTTGTTTGTGTACTCTAGTCAAATTTCCATCCATATTCTCCCTGCTCTTTCTCATCTACAGAGAAACATAAGAGGAAAAAATGATTTATCATTGTGATTTTGCAATGTAAAGTTCACAATGCATTTTATTCATCAAATATTACATGTGTCGACATCATTTTCTAACATCAAGAGAGTCCATTCCACGCAAATCAAACTTAAAATGCAGAAACTCATTCATTCATCATTCCTATGAAAAATGTTTCCTATCAATGCTTAGCAAGCAGATTTCTCAAGAGATAACCATTACCTCTCTATCAAAAACAGCATGGGCTGGTGATGATGGTACTTGATATGAGAATTTATTGCAACCCTCATTTTCAAGATGATGCTTCTGTACAACAATGTAAATAAATTAATACTCCCTCCGTCCCATAATGTAGGACGTTTTTTAACACTACAATAGTGCCAAAAAACGTCTTACATTATGGGACGGAGGGAGTAAGTTATAGTGTATCCTTTATACCATGAGTAACGAGAAGATTCTAACCTGTTTGCCCGACAGAATGTCATTATCTTCGTGTGTGCCATGTTGATGTGGGTTAGTTTTATTCTGCATTTTACATGAAGAGGCATTCGTTTATAGAAAGTTATAAAGTGTAGTAATAAATAAACAAATTTACCATTGTTGTATCTCTGGGATTGACCACTATGTGTTCTGCATCAGGTCCGTTGGCATGAACTCTCTGCAAAATGAAATATTTATAAAGAGAGATGAAAATGAACCAAAACATGTCGAATATATTGACAGTACCTTTCTTTTATTATTATGTAGTACTTCTGGATGAGATTCACCATTACCTACGGTTTGGAAATTTTCCTACAATAGAAATTAAACATGTTTCAGTAAAATACTTGTATGAATGCAACAAAAAAGATATTTACCGTTGCCATTTCGTTCGTCCCACACACTTCATCTTTGTTTCTTAATGCATCAATGATTTGTTCTTGCTGTTCTATGCGTTGCTTCAGCTTTGCTATTTCCTCCCTAGCATCAGCCTCTTCATCATGTGATGAACCATTTGTTGTGGTCATATTGATGTTCTTGAGATAACGAGGTTTTCGACCATAAACTTGGTTAGGAACAGGAAGCAAGCCCATTCCATGTACTTGTCCAGGCTTTTCATTCCCCAAAACTTTGTGCAAGGCATCACCTTTCCATGCAACTCTTCCCTGGTCACTTTGTGCCAACTCTGGTTGTTCATCAATTACCTTTTCCAACTCAACCTGAAAGAGAAGAATAAAGCATATTGTACTTGTTGGATTCAGTGTTGACTTGATTGTGTAAAAATTGAATGTATAACGTACCACAAGCTTATTTTTATCTTTGGCCTTTTTTGGTTTTCTATGAGTTGCTAAGTAAACCTTCGCTCTATGTGGTTGTTTCTTCTCAGGGTCCTCTTGACGCTGCAAAACCAGAAGTACGTTGATATGTAAAGAAAAGGATGTGAAAACTTAGAAAAATATATATTACTCACAAGGTCCTCAGCCCAACGAGCAAAACTCTTTGTCCCTGCTGTATGAGTTGTCTTCACCTTTGTACGACTTATTTTGTTCTTCTCACTTACTGCCTATTATAATTAAAATATAACGTCAATGCACTACTTAACAGCAGCGCATATAGTCCAACTAAATGACAGAGAGCTTACCCTTCCTTCCTTAGACTTCCAAAATTTGACAAATTCACGTCATTGGTCACTATCCACATATTCTGGACAAAGCTTATACAAAGATTTTCTTTTGTTGTTTGCGTTAAAGAAATTTTTCTTCAGACCAGCCTTGAATCTTCTTCAATCTCGCCCGGTAGTTTTTAGTATCCACTTGTCACACTTAGCAGGGTACAAGAACTTTGTCTGCATTTCAGGAAATAATGAATAAGCGTAAACAACAAATGTACAAAGGCAAACTAATAATATGCTAGCTAATATAACTGATTTTCTTCTTCTGTCAGATAAGACTACCTGTACACACTGAAGTATTGTGTCAGCCCCACCATCCTTCTTGACATTACGCCAGTCCTTTTTGTCAAGTGGACAATAACCCCCAAGTCTAGCTATTGTGCCAAGAAATTTCCCCAGGACTCCACCTTCGTCCCCAATAGGCTGGCCAAGATGATTGCATTTTACAACTATCCGCGCACCATCTGGCATGTTCCAAACAGCCGGTAAGGATGTTCCCCTATGCTTACCGTCACCTGTCGAATTTATTTACAACAATACTAATTAACTGAAGACCACATATATTACATTATGTGCTTGCAAAGCACTGAGTGAATAAGGAAAGTAAGGCTACTAATGGAATGACCAAGAACAAAGGCCAATAATAGCAAAGTACATTTTAGATTTGACATGCATGTATTGTCGGATTAATAAAGAAAATTGGGTAATTATATATATGGAGCTTGTTTGTTAAGTAAGTGCAAGCCAACTTAAAATTGTTGATCCTTCTTAATTAATATCATACCAGAAATATTGTCGACACGATCATCTCGACGACCAACTTGATCCTCATTATCCTCCAATTCTCGCGTTTCGGACACAGAATCACGTGACAGCAGAGAATGCTCACTATTGTCACAATCCCCATTGGTGTACTCAGCGCGGCTCTGAACCACATTCAACCTTTTTGATTTACGCACCGTTCCTGACAATCAGTTCATGCACCATTTAATCTATTAATTACAAGGATAGATAGTAATTTATTTGACCAAGTAGGCTAAGCATGACATGTTCCTACAAAACTGAAACCGTTATTGAGCTTACGATTGCTATTACTTAGTGACGTCGCCGCCCTAGTTTTTGCTGCTCCTTTATCGAAGACAACCTCCTCCTCCTCTAAGCTGGTAATCGGTCCATCATTCTCACATTGAGGGTCTGATGGAGCAACATCAATGTTTGCCTCCTCGTTGAACACATACAACTGGACCTTCTTCTCATTGGTATGTTCTGATATCATTCTGCTCACATGAATGTCATTATCAATGCGAACCAGATAGCCTCTACCACGCGGGTATTTCTTCCTGTAATACAAGAAATCATATGCCGGTGAGAAGCCAACTTCTTCGATCAATTTGACTAACTCATAATAGGAGATATCTGTTCTGTCAATTAATCCCTCAAGAACTTTATGCTGATGATTCTCATCTTCATAGGACAGGCTAATTTTCCATTTTTCCACAGCCATCTACAATGACATGAATGTAAGAAGTATCAGCACCAAACCAACTTTATAGTGCCATTAAAGTGAATAAAAGGTTGACATATATCAGCACCAAACCAACTTTACAGTGGCATGAAAGTGAATAGAAGGTTGACATATTGTTGTTAAAATCTAGGATTTATTCATACAGAAATGGAGGGAAATTACATGATAATGGAAGTGTTTTACATGATGGAGGATACAGACTGCCGGTCAAGCCACTCGCCAATGTTGTTATTGCTCTGACCAAGCTTAGTTCTAGTAGACAGTGCAAATACTAACTTCCTAAATCAAGGGTATAAACTGAATACTGACTGTGTAACATGTACTATGAATTTCAGGGTACATAAATTTTAAAAATCAGTACTAATCAGAGTTCAGAGTACAAGATTGTTGGCCCCAATTTTGTCTAAGTACTGCATATATCAGTACTAATCAGAGTTCAGTGTATAAAATCTTTGGTCCCAATTTTTGTCTTAGTACTGAATATATCAGTACTAATCTGAGTACTATTAATTTCAGAGTAATATCAGTACTGTACAAGATATACTATGAATTTCAGAGTACAAGATCGGGGGGGGGGGGGGGGGGGGCAGTTTTGTATAACTACTGCATATATCAGTACTAATCAGGGGATTATAGCCTACAAAATCAGGGGGTTAAAGACTAAAACCTTAAACTGCAAAGAAGGGGGGAAAAACAGCCAACATCTCACGTATAGATGCTAAGGTCGATGGTAGCACACAAAACTGCAGAGGAATAAAAAAATTCAGAGAACATGGTACTACTTCTGCAGTGCACGAAAACCAGACTATAAATCATATCTCAGTTTAACATAGTGACTAATGATTACATCCCACCCTCCATTCTTATCCTAAATTAACCACTGGTTGATTTACTTCCTGGTACGCACAAACCTAACACCAGATTCAGAGAGGAAAACAAAGGGAGGAGGAAAGAGACTCAGTCAGGCGTAGAAGGGACAAATCAACAAATGGGAGTTTAGATGGATACCAGCCGCTAGAATGGTGTAGTCCTTCTGGATTTAGTTCCGGAGTTGAGGATCGACTATGTCGTCGCCGCAACGATGCAAACCACACTGAGGCAGATCTGGGCAGCGATGGTTTCAATCGGGCGTTGACGTACAGGCAGGCGCGTGGGTGGCCGCTGAAAGGCGGCGTTGGATGACGATGTAGCGGGCGTTGGAGGGGCGGCGAGGTGGCCGCTGAGGGGCGGCGACGGAGGCCGCCGAGGTGAGGCTTTGAGGGCGGCGCGAATGATGCAGATGGGATTAGCGATCTAATTTATTTAGCGCTTCATTAGCTTTTTTTTTGCGGTTAGCGCTTCGTTAGTTAACCGGAGGGAAAATTAAGCGGGACTAAATTGGGAGCTTTGGAGGGAACTTTTTGTCCATCGAGAAGTGGAGGAGGGAAATCGAGATGTGGAGGAATTTTTTGCGGGAATAATCCTGAGACTGTTTGACTAATTTTTTGTTTGGAGAAAAATATATTAGATCTATAAATAATCCGAGAAATGTTTATAATGGAAAAAATGGAGCATATTTTGTATTTATTTCATTACTAAAAAGGAAATAATATATACTTATAAATAGTAATTTCTTTATGAAATGAATATAACAATATAATTTTGTGAATTTGTATTGCAAAACATAGCAAAAACACAATTACTTACCTTCATTCGTACTGTCACCTCTAAGTCCGGCGACTCCGACGGTGAGAGAGCAAGGAACCTTCAAACTGATGATTGGTTCATATTTACCAAGTTGTGTTTGTGATTTAATTGGTGGAATGTAAATAAGGCACTTTGACGCCTATAAGCACTGAAGCGAGCCAAAGGTGCGCCGCTGTCATCGCCCCTCCCTTGTCGGAACGAGGCAAACCTTGCTGTTATTCAAGTGAGAACTAACTGTTCTATTTTGATCAATTTTCTTATAAAGGATAGGTTAGAGATCTTTCGACTACAAGGTGTTCTTGGATCAGTTGATTCATTTTTTGAGTTGTCTAATGCAAAATCAACGCCCAGATGGCATTGTACAACATCCTACCTTTGTTGTTCATCTTCTTCACCAAAACGTGCCACAGACCCTTGGATGAATCGCTAGCCTGTGTCTCCCGTGGTGCTCCCACGCCAGCCTCGCAGCCCCGGCCTCCCCTCACCATCGTCCCCCGCCATCCCTTTAAACCAAGGAACCACTATATTTTTTCCAGCGGGCCTGCATCCCCTTTCATTAGAACCGTCAAGTTTCGGACTTGCCTTCGCCGATTGTCGCGCGCTACACTTGTTCCTGACCAAGGTCTTGTCGGTGTCTCCATGCCTCGCTATAACTTGCCTCGATGCCACAGCGACTACCTCGTGCTTCGCCACGCGTCCTTCACATGAAATTCGATCGACCCTAATCCATTTTTTAGTCAACTTATACTAAAATAAATGTACTTGCTTGTAATACAATTTGGTCCCAATGGATTACTTATGTGCGATTGGCATGTACATGAGCCGCGCGCCAATACAAGAACGCGTACATACATGATAAAAGAAAGCTGTTATACGAACCAACTTGTGATTAGATGATTAGAGGGACTTTCAGGATTTTCAGCGATGCGCATTCAGTGGGAGGAGACGTTCCCGTCGACGATGAGGTGCGTACGATGACTTCGTAAATTTCAAGATGATATGTCGACTCAGTCTTTCAGAGATGCTCATAGAAGTAAGATGTGCGTACGTATGTTTATAGAGGTGAGAGTATGCGCGTGTATATGAACGCTTGCGTCTGTGTTAAAAAAAACAGCTGCTATAGGGATAAGAAACCTCTTTTTGACACGTACGGATATAAGAAACTTGTAGACAAAAGAGACGTGGCAACAAGCTTTTGGGAGGTGGGCATACGCACGCACAATTTAGAGTTGGACGGCTCCCTGCACGACCGACACGAAGCTTCAATCAGCCGGTTGAGTTGTATAATAATTTCCAAAAAGAAAACACCACAAAAAAAAAACCTTTATCGATTCGTTCCTCATCTCGTACCTCGATCCCCTGTTCCGCCGCCGCCCAACCCGAGCGCTGGCCGCTGGCCGCATCGCCGCCGCTCGAGTCCACACCCAGCGTCGCATCCGCTCGATTCCATACCTCCACCCGCCGCTCTAGTCCACAGCCCACGCCGCCTCCTATCGGCGCTCGAATCCACTCGTCCACCGGCCGCAGGATCTGCCGCCCGAGTCCACGGACGGAAGACAGGGTGACGGCGGGAGCGCAGGACATCGCCTCCGCCCAACCATTACATTGGACGCTGCTTCTCCACAATCTGGCGGCGGGGGCCGCTACTTCTCCACGTCGTCAGATCACGGCAGCTAAGGTTTGAGAGATCGAGCTTCAGAACTCCCTGCTGTGCCTCTCTTTTAATTTTTTCTTTAAAGGACCACACGACGCGTTCCATTACATAATAGTACTGGGTATATCGCTGGATCATAATGTTCAGAATTCAGAATTCCATTGCCTTCACACAGTGCCAATTGTGTTTCCCATAACTTGTGAAAAACTAACCTGCCACATCTCAATGCCTTGTTGTGCTGTTAGAGCTGCAAATGAAATCTTGCATTTAGAGCGTTGTGAGTCACAACGCATACTGCAGAATATGATGTCGACTTTGGCTTAGCTCAGTATTACAAAATTATTCAGAAATCAATATGCATGCTGCAACGTTATCATTTAGATCAGGATGTATTCCTGAGAACCCCAATCCTCTGTCTGCAACCATTAGAACAGACAATTTTATTACCTCTGTCATAAAAGGCACAACCATGTATTTTGCGTTGAGGCCATTAGTGCGAAATTAATTATGTATTATAATAAATTAGCTGTTTGAAAGTACTGATGGTTCAATATAATTTCAACTTTTTAGCATTATAATAAATTAGCTAGTCTTCTTCGCTTTTAGGCGCAGTGCCGAACCGGCAAAAAGATCCGAGGCCCTATGCAAACTATAAAATATAGGGATAAGTATATTTTTCGTCCTCGAACTCTTCCGAGAGTTTAGAATTCGTCCCCCAATTCTAAAGCGGAGAGTTTTTATCCCTCAACTATCAAAACCGGGTAGTTTTCGTCCCTCATGTCGCTTCAGGCCGTTTTAGTCCGGGATGAACATAAAATCTGTGAACAGTAAAATCGAAAAAGATTGCAAAAAAAAATCTGAAATTTTACAGCATCTAAGATAGTTTTGTGCGCAAGACACGTGCAAAATTTTGTGGTATTTTGACATTCGAGCAGCTCGTGGCAAACAAAAAACTATAAATATGTACGTCAGTGAACAATAAATTCAAAAATAGCAAAAAAATTCAAAACAGTATGAATTTTTTTGGCATCAAAGAGCCTTGGATGCACAACATGCATGCAAATTTTCATCGTGTTTGGGCATTGTACGAACTCGTGACAAAAAAACAACATTTGGCTCAGATTTGTTTTTCTGAAAAAGTGTGCTATTTTGTTTTTTTGGCTAGAGCTCCTCATATGTCATTTGACTACGAAATTTTGCACGCATCTTGCTACCTGAGCATCTTTGATGCCAAAAAGTTTCATGTTTTTTTGATTTGTTTTTTGCTTTTTTTTGAATTTACTGTCCACCGACGTACATATTTATGGTTTTTTGTTTGCCACGAGCTGCTCGAATGTCGAAACACCACGCAATTTTGCAGGGGTCTTGCGCACCAGAGTTTATTTGATGCTGCAAAATTTCAGCTTTTTTGCTATTTTTTCGATTTTACTGTTCACTGATTTACTGTTCATCCCGGACTAAAACCGCCCGAAGAGGCACGAGGTACAAAAACTATCCGGTTTTGATAGTTGAGGGACGAAAACTCTCCGGTTTAGAGTTGAGGGACGTTTTCTAAACTTTCGTAAGACTTCGAGGACCAAAAATATACTTATCCCAAAAATATATATCTTTTGCTTCACTACGCTCCCTAATCTAATGGCAAGTCCAAGGGCCGACGCAATTCGTCCGCTCACGCCAGCTTTCATTCACGCAAACAAACAGCACGGCCCAACGAGCCATATCACAGACGTAGTGACTATATGAGATTATACCGTGAATGATCGTAATCATAAATAGAAATATTGCAATTTAATCGCTACCCAACTATAATTTGTTTACCACACTAAACTTTTATGCTTGAAGAGATGCCACTAGTGAACCTATGGCCCCGGCAGTCTACTTTGCTTTACTGAAAACCTCATCAAAAATAATTTCCCTTGTTTTACCATTTCTTTCATTTTATCTATCTATCAATTTCTATCATACTGTGCAATTTAATCTTGTACCTTGCAAGACAAGGAGATTGACAACCTTCTTTACGTGTTGGGGACAAACTTGTTTTGTGTTTTATATGCCGGCAACAGTGACTTTGTTTGTTGGAAGACCTCTTTTCTGCATTGATAAACCTAGGTTTTCTACTGAGAGAAATACTTATGCTAGGTTACTTCAACCTTATAATTTGGAGTTACCCAACCAATCTTACGAGAGAGCAACCAGGGAGCACAAATGTTGCACACACCGAAACAAATGGGTGATGACATCAAGTTTTCCGTAGGGGGCTGCCATCTCACGCGCTAGCAATGAGCCCGTCCTGACCGTAGGCATGTCTTAGTTGTCTAACTATTTTTCCATCTAGTTTACATAAGGATATGACAGAAGCTCATTTAGTAGTGTGGATGGACGTAAAAGTATCCAAATCTTTTTTGAAGAACATGTGATCGCGTGCTTTTTGCATTAAGATGGGAAAACCCAGAGTGAAAAACATATTTACATGGCTCGGATCCAATAACAAGCAATTGCTCAAGCTACCAAGATAGGGTAAAACAGATTCCTGGGCTCCAATCGTGCATGCACAAGCAAGCTCCCACTTCGGCAACTCTGCCCGAATTTTGTGAACAGCCGACGAGGGCAAGGTCCCTGCCTTATCGAATACACAACTGTTTCGGCTATGCGTCAGGACCACAACGGAGAGATTGGAGTACTAATTAGCAAGGTCCTCATGGCCAATAGGAGTAAAACGGTGAAGATACACGCCAAGGAGAACATGGTACTAGACCTGTGGAGCGAAGGAACAACCTAGGAGCATGTGTTCTAGGCTCTTCGGCTCTTGAGCGCAAAGAGAGCAGCATGGAGTATGCTGAAACTACCTCATCGTGAGTTTGTCTATGGTCCATAGACAGTTGCATAGGGCAAGCTAGTCAAAGATCTTCAACTCGAGGTGTTCCCAAGACCTCCAAAGCTCATGAGCACATGGGATGACGTGCGAGGAAGTATGCGTTGTACGTAGATTTGACCGAGTACTTCCCATCGGAGGTGATCCTCCAAGTGAATAGATCCTCCCACACTCCCAATTGAATCTGCTAAACCTTACCACATATGAAGAAATTCCACAATGGTGGGAATGGATGGTGTGCCTCGTACATATTTTAGCCATGTGTTGCCGTGCAAGGCTTGTGCAACAGTACAAGAACGAGCAATCGACTTCAGGAAATTTATCAAATTTGGAGTGAGCTGCGCCACACTACGACCGTGGACCCAGAAATCTGACCAGAAGAGCAAGGTCTCACCATTGCCCAGCATGCATCAAAGGCCAGCATGCAAAATCGCTTACGCTTCCTGTCCATGGTTTATCATCCCCCACCTTCTCCAAACACTTCAGCACAGTCGCAGAGCCTGATTGAGGAGAACCAGAATATGCACCTAAGGCCTCCATATTCCTTGGGAGAGCAAACTGTTTCAAATCACACCTGGCAGCTACCACCATAAACTTCATCCAAAGTTGTACGATTTGTAAAGAAGGATCGCAAGATGATAACTCATTTTAATGTTGCGCACCATTCACGTTGTCATGAGTTATTATCATTTAATTGGATGAGTGAGTGTACAAACTCATCCAAAGCTCTAGTAATTTATGAAAGAAGTACCACAGCTAAATAACTCATTTTCAATGCTGCACACCCTTCACCTCGACACCGAGTTATTATAACTTATTTTCTTCTTGCACCCCGTCAGTGCTGGGTGCATATATATACAGCTCCCCTCCACTGTGGCGTAAAGTGATCAGCTAGCTAGTGCAGCTTCCATTCATCATGGTCCTTACAGTGATTAATTAGCTAGCCAGAAGAATATTAAAGAAAGTTACATATACGTTATTTCCCCCAAGTGTGATAGTTATACCATGCATAGTACCGCTCAATAAAATTTTCCCCATTTTCATTTCATTGCAGTCGCACCGAGAGAAATACGAAGCATATGTCGTGACACACATGCAAACTATCATAAACTTGTTGGATTTGGGAGGCATTAGGAACAAATCAGCTTGTACCCGGGGTACCTCATGTTATGTATCTAGTCTGTTATGCACATCATGAAGAGTGATGGCAAGAGATTATTGAAGCCAGAGTAAACCAAAGTTTCCTTTGGCAGTACAACATGGACACGCAATATGGTCTCAAACACTCAACCACACGACCATTGAGTTTCTTGCTGCACATGCACACATCGATGTGCTCGGTCGTCTGCAGCAGAAATCGAAAAACAAGGCTTTTACCCTGTTTACCTAGATAACTAATAGCCATATTCGCTAAATATTTTTTAAATAACAAGACAACATTATGTTTCCATTCTTCTTCTTAATCGAGTAGATTAAATGTAGAACATGAGGTGGTATATTGACTTCTAAAAGATTCTCACGTGTTTCATCAGTTTCTTCTATATTAATTTTATCTACAAGTTTAATATCTAGCCAAGTGTAGGAACCTCATTTGGCTGGAAGAGTAAGCATACATATAGCAAGTCAATAGCTATATTCGGTACTACACCTGCACACCATCACCTCCTATCCAGAGTGGAATACATAGCTCCCATCGGTTTAGGTATATGCAATCAGCTATGTATATGCTGGTTATCTTCAGTGGTGAGCCACTATGGATAGTACTTCAGACAACCCCCTAATTTTGGTTTGCTCAAGTCATGTTCCGAGGAAATATTGAACACACATTGTGTCACACAGGCACAAGCACACCGAGGAAATATAGAGCATAATTAGTTTGATGCCAAAAGTTGGCATGCCAAATTTTGGCAATTGCCAAATGTTGGCTAGAGATTGGTTGCTTGCCAATTTTTGCTGTCAATCTCACAAAAGATTGCCGAATGTTGGTAAATTTTGATTTTGCCAAATATTGGCAACGCCAAATGTTGGCTTGCCAAATATTGACAATGCCAAATGCCGGTAGCAAACCAATTATGCTCATAGAACACACATTGTGTCACACAGGCACACGCGCACCCTATCACATATACGTTAGATTGGGGAGTCATTAGGAGAAGGTCAGCATGCATCTGGCTGATTCCTAGTGGTGGGTCTAGTCTGCATTGTTGCTCGATGAAGCCGACTAGATGAGAAGCAGGTGTAGACAAGGATAGAAAATAGATTCTAGAACCAAGAGTAACCAGATTCAGAGCTTGCCAGCAGTGTGCAGTTCCCGTCATACTTTCTTTCTTATCATGACATCCAATTCTTCCCGCGATCAAAGTCCAAGATCAAGACGTGTTCAAAAGTATATCCTGTTATATGAGGAACCCATGTCTCTCTCAATGTGTTTGCTACAAAGTAAAGTATACGAAAACACCTGCACCTAGGAAGATTAGACACTTCCCCACCGGGAATATAAGTATGGGCATATAGTCTGAAGGGAAGTTAGACATACACAGCCCTAAAATACATGTATCTATATTCAACTTAATTTAACACATACATTACGACCCCAGGTAGACAAGATTGTATTTACTGTACACATCCCTAGACCATGCATGTTTCAAGGGGGAGGAAACAATCAGTGAGCCCAACTAGCCTTGTGACCAATCAGCTCGTAGGCAAGGAATTTTGGACTTGAGCTCAGTGGAATGAATAAACTTGGTGGTTCCATCTGAGATCGAAGGAGACGAAGCTTTGAAGAATAGGTGAGATGCAAGCATGGTCATGGAGTACATCTCTAGTTTGTTGCATTGCATATGCATCACGGAGATTCGAACACATGAATGATGAGCCGTATTCGCTGGGTTCCTTTTTCATCCAGCCATTGTGATGATGGCCCTATCATTCTCTTTGATATTGTTGTTCAAGTGTACCCATCACAATTGTCAGGTGCAGAACTGGGAAGGACATAAAAGCCAGTGCTACCACGACCCCGTCTACTGAAAGTGAACTTTTGTTCTTGTGACTGATTTCCGAAAAATGTGGCAGTCCAAAATTACATGAAAATCATGTGAACGACGAAAAGATTTCAAGACGTGAACAATCCGGATTTTGGAAAAGTAATATATATTGACTTCTGCAAACTCTTGACGCAACCTAGTAAGCCCAAATAAATCCAGTTTATCGTATACTTTTGTTCATACTTTATATTTGGTCTTAGTATCCATCCAAGTACAACAAACTCACTTGGTTGAAAAGTGGAGGTGCAAACTCCAACAAACTTCTACAATTTTATAAAACTAGAAATAGCAAGCCAAAATAGTAAGCCAATCACTCGTCTTAAAAACTACACACCATCCACCTTGTCGATGAGTTGGCACCGTATATAATTTCTCTAAATTACCCATCAAGTTTCCATGCATATATATGCCTCCCGTCGATACCCTAGTGTGTTAAGCATGTATTATCCTTTTTCCTGCGGGAATGCATATTTTCTCTCAAGTGAGCTTTGTGGATAGTACCCCAAGATATAGTCCATATTTTGCTTTTGTTAAAGTTGAGGCAACAAGAAACATACGCTCGGAACACACTCAGACTATGACAAATGTGTTGATTTGAGAGGCATTACGAAAAGATTAGCTTGTACCTACTCAACCTCATGTGGTCCATCTACTCTGCACCACTGCTTTCAATGCACGGAATTAGTGACATCGACAAGTACTTCTACAACACATCAAGTCTTCATAGAAGATCTTGTCCATGATCAACGGCCACAGAGAGGTTTTTGTTCATGCCATCCCACGTGAAAGTAACCAAGCTAGCTATGAAGTAGCTAACATAGGCCGGGGGTCATCCTCCTTTTCGAAAAAAATGAAGTAGCTAACATAGGTGGAGCTGAGACTGAAACGATCTGGTTACGATCAGGTCCTGAAAGGGTTGCAACGATTTTTGCAATGGATCGGCTTGGTCCATCTTAATTAATTGAACTAGTCGTGAACCTGTGCAGTTGCACGGGCTAGTAGTCTATTTCTTAAAAATTATTCTTGTTAAAGTGTCAGGTTAGAACTCAAGGGATTAACCATTTTCATTCAAATAAGTCTTCAGAATAGAATTATAGTGAGGAAAAACAAATAAATAATGTGTTCTCAATGACAATTTTAATACCCTAAAATTTAAGAACCACAAAGCAATTTAATGGCATTACACAATTACTATTCATCTACCATTCTGAAATGTTTTTATGTTTCAACCTCTTTTTTAAAGAAACACAGTATGATTGATCTAACCTAAATTTGAGATTATTCAGGTAACATGTCATTGCCATTTCACTCTATCGACTTTAGAAACTGAAGAGCGTAAAAAGGGCATAAAGTGGTGTTCCAAATAAAAAAGGATTGCAAGTTCTCCAAGCAAGCACTGCGAGTATTTGTAGCATACACAATTCTTCGCATGTTTATAATTTTCTTAGATGTTTAATGCAGAGTGAAAATTAAGTAAATAATTAAGAAAATCTGCAAAACATAGCCTAGACGGCATGAATTAGGGTCCTTTCGAATCTAGAGCATTGAGCCAGTGCACTTATCTTTTCCGCATGTATTGATGGCACAAAGAATTATACAATAATATAGATGAATGCGGCTAAACCCTATGAAAAAAATAACCCAATCATACTTTGAGGAAGAGTAAGAGACAACTATCCTTAGCCTACCACGAATTATGCAGATTAGCAGTAATTCTTTCCACCACTGAGCAATAACCAGGGACGACGATTCTGGTCTAATCCTCGGAATAAACAAAAACTTGTTGTCGCCGGAGTTATAAGAGCCAGGATGTGAAGCCTTCCAACTATGTTTTTTTTTTTGCGCGGAGCCTTCCAAATATGTTGATGGTAAGCATGGAGAGAGTCGCCTCTACAACCATCATGCTGTCGTTTCCAACTATGAAGGGATACATCAGGGGAGGGCAAAACAGCTTATTGTACGTAGTAGCATATCCACGCAAGTCGGCCTTGCCGAGGTGCAGAAAGAAAGACTGATGTGAGATGGTGTGTGATAGAGGGGGATGTACAGAAGAAGCCTGTGGAGAACACAATCTTGGCAGAGCGGCGACGGCTGTGAAGCAAAGAAGGATTGCGAGAGAAAACGTCCAATCTTCTGCTGTATGTGCTTCCCGTCGGTGACCCGATCTGTCTTCCGCATAGATTGATCAAGCAGATTTCTTCTCTCTTATGTACGTGTACGTTGAATTAAACTCGGGAATCAATCAACCTGCTTCAAATTACTTTGTTTACGGCTTGTTTCTCTCTTATGTACGTGTACGTTCAATTAACTTGTAAATCAATCAACCTACTTCAGATTAGTTGGAAATACGCACATGTGTGTTTTCTTAGCCAAAACTATGGGTGATGACTCAATGTTTTTTTAGAGTTTTTTCCTAGCTTTTAAAAAGAAGCGTGAGAGATTGAGCCAGAAGGGAAAAAAATTGGAGCTTTGCTCTCGCTTTAGAAAGGAGGCGTGGGAGATTGATCAGGAAGGAAAATGAGAAACGTGAGAGATTGGTAGAACCATGAGAGAGTGACGTGACAAATTAAAAAAAAAGGAGACCAGGACCCACTTGATGGATCGTTTGTTGACCCAATTTAGATTAGCTTTATTTTAGTCCGTGGGGTCTTCTCATTTTCATAACAACAGACCTACACATGCTAAAAGAAAAGAACAGATCTACACCGTTATAATTTGGTCCCACCAGATATATGGCTCTTAATTTCTAATTAACGTGGGAATTTATAGGAAGTACTTAATTAGTATAGGTGTAGATAGATAGATTTATAGGAAGTGCCTAATTAGTATTGGTATAGATAGATAGATAAATACCCTTTCTCCCCACAAAAGAGAAACATCATGTCATTGTGGACCATTTATTTTCGTTAGTTAATGGCCCAAATACAGCATGAGTAGTATTGTTGTATCTTGATCATAAGCATTCATTGACGAAAATCTGGTCGCAATACATCAGAATTCCAGTAGTATAATCTGGCTTCAAAGGTATATTGGGTAGTTCACTATTAATTATAAACCCCACAGAGCCAGCCTCCCTAAAAGATAGAATGGGGATAGAATAGGTATTTCATATCATCCCTTTTCTAGCCCAGACGATTCATTTCGCCTGCCCCAGCCTACACTGTCTCCGCCATAAGCGCCTACCATGAGCGACGCTAGGTTTGCAGCGACCGTTGACCATCGCCAGCACGCCCCTGCCCTGGCTGGCTTCTGCGCATGCACCCAAGCATCGACCTCCCAGTCACTACCGCCCCACGGCGGGCGGCCATCACCACCAAGGATGATCACCCTTCACCATCGCGAAGCGGCTCGTTGCCTGATTGCCGTTTGCGTGTACACGCCCCCGACGAAGGATGGAGAGAGGTTGTGGGAGTCACGTGGTTTGTGGTGTTGGGGGGCACCACGTTACGGGGATGAGCGCGGGGGAGCAGGGTCGGGCCCATAGTCATGCAAAACGTGCGGCCCGTACAGGCCCATAAATTTTGGGGCCCAAAAAATTTATATAAGACTATATACCAAACGCTAGGAATTAGAAGGATAGGGCTAGTGCTGGAACGCTGGGCCGCGCTGCAATTGCACCTGGTGGGCGTGCGTCGTCCGCGATCCTTCCTCACACCCCGAAATCACTAATTGAGGAGTACCCATTGCAAAGATTACTCCCACCTTCTCAGATTGCGACAAGTGGCACATTGCATGTGCATCACTTGTCGCAACCTGGGATTTTTCCTTTTTTCGTAGATCTGTTTATTCAAAACATTTTATCACTTAAATCGTGCGTCCAAATCTCGAACCTCTTTCACCGTTGGATTCCTCGTGTCAAAATCTTCAAAACTAGATCACATGTTGATGAAGATTTTGACGAAACTTTTTTCACGGAAAAAACCAGACAAAAAAACCGAACCGGAAGCATGTTTTTTCCCTATTCGTAAGAGGCACGCCCGTGCCTCTCGCGGATGCAAAACCGTGCCTCTCGCGGAAGGAAAAAAAAAAAGAGAAATCGTATTTTTTTTCATTTTCGCGGGAAGCACGGCCATGCTTCTCAAGAAAGCACAACCATGCCTCTCGCGGAAGTAAAACCGTGGCTCTCATGAAAAAAAATTAGAAAACATGTTTTTTTTCCGTTTCTGGGAGGCACAGCCGTGCCTCTCACGTAAGCAAAATCGACTCTCGCGAAAGGAAAAAAACAAAAAACATGTTTTTTTTTCATTTCCGAGAGGCACGGCCGTGCCTCTCGCGGAAGGAAAAAAAATAGAAAACACTGTTTTTTTCATTTCTGAGATGCACGGCCAGGACTCCCGCGAAAGCAAAATCATGCCTCCCGCGGAAGCAAAACCATGACTCTCGCGAAAGGGAATAACGTATTTTTCCGTGCAATTTTTTTTAATTTTTTTAATCCAAAAGTTAAAGTAGACCGGTGGACAACGGAAACTTTGAAAAAACTGGGGAAAAATAGTTAAAAAACCCGAAAATGCGTGCGGAAAAATAAAAAAACAAAACTAGAGGGAGCGCCCGGAGCATGACATGTGGCGAATTGTTGAGAGCGCGCCAAGTGGTGTTGATCGTTGTGAGGCTCCCGAAGGAGCGCTTGTTAACTAGTTGCTCCCATAACGCCTGGTTAGCGCTCGCATGAAAAAAAACGAGGCCAAAACGAGGAGATGTGCTGCTGTGAGTACTAGGCCAGTTGTTAAGTCTGTACTTCAGGACAGGTAGGCCAATGCATGCTTCCCCACGCACCTTTTGCTCGGTAGCTCCTTTTTTGTTCAGCATCCTTGGTGAACCATTTATTTCAGTGAACTTTAGGTTCACAAATTTTCAAATATCCCCATCATAGGCTACTAGAGCATATAGAATTAATCTCGAGAGACGATCGATTAGGCTATCGATGGGAGAACCGTCGTGACTCGAGCACCAAGCTGCCAATCTGTCGTATGTTCTTGACCTCCTCTACGCGGCGCAATCGGCTGATAGACATCGGCAATTAGACAAGATTGGTCGTCAGGTCTGTTCTCGAGAGGAGCAGCAATTCTTTCAATACTTCAATAGATTAATGCATCCCTTTAACTTTGTTTTATTTCTTTCTTATATAGTGCTTCAAGAATGTAGATGAGTCCGCAATCATATCTTTTGCAAGCATATGTAATATTTTTTTTATTTCCGTAATTCTGCTTTTATAACGAGATAGGGCCTCATTTTTTAGTTTGGCACAGGGCCCTGGATTTTACCAGCCCGGCCCTGTGTGGGAGCGCCGTGGGAGGCACTTGGCCGGGGTGCGGAATTCACTGGCAGCTGTGCACCGGCTACAGATGAGGAGAGGAGGAGCTGCGGAGTGCTCGGATCCACCACAGTAACCACGAGGCCCACGAGAGCGAGATGGACCTGCCCATGCTCGCCAGCGTCTTCCTTGAGAGCGGCAGTGGCAGGGACTTACGCCACAGAGTTCATTAGCTAGTGACTGACACGGTATGAAAATGTCCAGTTATTCGTGCTTTACAACCTAGTGGCGTCCCATTGTTTTTCTCTGAATTTACTCTGTAACCAACGTGCAAGATAACATCAACATCAATTTTTCAGACTTGCAGTAAATTACCATTTCAGTTGTTGTCTCTAAAGCTTTGAGTGCTTGGATCTGTCGTTTTTATTTATGACATGCATCCTTTACCAACTCATTTCAGTGCAGGTGGAGATCGCACTCACCACACTCCAGCTAGCTTCAGCATCCATACTTGAGGAAGGTGCCAGGGAAAATTGTTCAGCACAACATACAAATTAGTCTGTTTGTATTTATCCATTTGTGATGTATTGATCAATCCCTTGTTCATGAAAGGCGACCTACACTGACAGCCACTATGAATTGGCCACACATGCATGAACGTGGGAGATAATTACCCGACACAATGCAAATAAAACATGAGAATAGAAAATTTGTAATGGAAATGAAACCACAAGAGGAATATCTATCAGTCTTGACATAACCAGGTTTGGCTAACCTGGTTATTAAATGACATAAAAATAGTACACTACTAGTAATATATATCCGAGGAAATTGCGATTTGAGTTACTTGCCAAGAAAATACTCCCTCCATTCCATAATTCTTGTCATGGTTTTAGTTCAAACTTGAACTTGGACGACAACTATGGAGGAGGGAGTAGAGGGGGCGCGCATGCACGCATAGACACAGTAATAAGATGGTGCTTGGTGCAGCACAAACTAACTACAGTTGTAATTACGAACCTGGATATTGCACAGCATTCACCTCCAGCCGTGGAACCCGAAGCAAACTCATCTAATAATCAGTACAAAAGTTTACGCTTTGTACAAAAATTATGGAGGATCAAGCATGTCCCACAAAAAATTTACAGGTGCACCACATAGTTGGACAAACACACATCATTTGGTTGTAAAGTAAGCAGTTCAACTAAAATTTTCGTCGATGAATGGCTAGCATGCATATCTAACCCAAACTCAAAATCCTAGATTTTTAATTAGATTTCGATGAAGAATGTAACTGGAGTATGCAGAAATGACGGCCAATTGGCCAGCGTGTATACCTGTAGGATGACGCAAGAACATCCAAGGACTGATTGTCTAATAGAGATTCAGAATAGTTGGAAAAAAATTACTGAGCTATTTTACAACCGTATTGTTTTCTAGTTGTCGAATGAAGTTATTTGACACAAGGGTATAGATGCACATCCAATTGGACAAGTCCCTGCACTGCCTGAGAAACACCTTGCTGAAGCTCTACCTGACCACTGATAGACAAAACGACAAAAACAAAAGCCAAACACTTTCAGAGTGCTAACTACATATATATTCAACTGGTAAGAAAAAAATGAATCCACTAAGCAAATGCGATAACAAGAAGTTCAATCATGTTTGGTGTGGTTTTGATGCAGAGCGAAGTTATTAAACTGCAAAGTGGCAAGATGCACTGATTTTCATTCGTTTATATTAGCCATCGAGATGGGTCAGGTTTCAATGGCTAAATATTGCTAGCAGCTCACATTCTCCTCTACTGAATGTTGTTATTGCTTGTTACCTTCCCAATAGGCACACTATTCTTACCAAGAACCCATTGGTATTGTTATTTTTTTGAAATGTCACTGGTCGGGGTTCATCAGTACATATATAAGATAAGCAGAGCATTCATACATGTAGTCACACATACACAAAGCAAGTACTAAGCAAAATTACCTTAATCTTTACAGAGATATTTGGAGATTTCACTGGTGCAGGTACGTGTATCGGTGAAATCTTTTCCGGTAACAAGCTTAGCCACTCCCTGAAGCGTCTTCTTGCTCATATCAACAGCAATCACCACTTCCATCTGGTCCTCGGGGCTGGCCTTAGAAAGCATGTACACAACATCATCGTCCATGCTCAAGGTGGGGAAACCAATGATGAGACGTTGCAGTAATGTTGCTTGGGTGAGGTTGTCGCTGATGCTACACGTCCTAGGTAGCTGCTTAGAATGGATTGGTTGGACATCGATGTCAGCAACATTGAGGGTGCAATCAAGGCGCCAGTCCTGCCATGAAGGAACCGTGGTGGTCGATAGGCTCCATGTCCTGGCCTTCCAGCCCGTACAAGGTGCATTGCACCGTTTGTCACGGCGCTTTTGGTGAAACCAGTCCATATAGGACTCATCAGGAGGAGGGTTTCTTGGTGGGCAGACTTCAATCTCAATGTACTTGATGGTATCCTTGAGCGGGCTGACGGTGATGTCCCGATATTTGTACGAGCTGGATTTGTGGTAGAGTCTCCAATTACCCCTCGCCGGCAGCAGCAGCGGTATGTCATGGAGCAGGGGATTTTCCTCGAGCACATTACAGAGGAGGATGCCACGCCAGAGGTCAACCCAGCAGACCATGCCACGCCCAAGTGTGATCACCTTCATTGTCTCATGGTACGGCGCACAATCCGTGGGGCACACCGCGTCCCTCAGTGGATCTGCCACGGACACCACCTTGGAGGTCCACCCCTCCGCAGCTCTGGAGGAGCGGTACAGGCAGAGATCGAACTCCGTCTCGTTGAGCGTACCATCCTCCTTGAGGCTCACCTTCAGGCACCTGCTTGTGAGAATGGCAACAAAAACTTGGACTTCTGTTCGTGACGCAACAGCAAAATTTTGCGATTTCAATTTTTCTAGCCATCCAGGTACCTTGTTCCATGCCTTTCTTAGCACTTTTATTTAATTAGCAGTATTCTTAATTTCTTGTATCATATGTTGTGTGCTGATTAGCAAGATTGCCATTCATTTAGCAAGATGCTATCCAGAAAAAATCCATCTGATAATTGAGGAAAATATGCATATGAGTTAATTGAGTCCCACATGAGTTGTTGGTATTTTAAGATACAAGTGCTCTACGGATTCCCTGCAAAAATAAACTATATTTCTACTGCTAGGAACTCCAAGGAGTTAGCTTTAGTTGTTGTTCAAGAACAACTAGTGAAAACTATAAGAAGATAAAAAAAAATTAGTAGGCATGATAGTGCTATTATAATTCACCTAATAATACAAATATATACATTATAAGGGTGGATTGACAAGATCCATTTTTACTGTGAATGTTTATGACCCCAGTTTCTTAATAGTCAGGAAGACAAGGCACCATAAATTATAGTCTGTCAAATATTTATTTGCAATTGAAATAGACATAAAAGATGCACATGTTTTTGTGGCTTTAGGGCCCCTTCGTGTTGTCTCGCTCCGGGCCCCGGAAATCTCAGGACCGGCCCTGTTTGGGGGCTCGTGGCCCTCGCCCTCGCCGTCGGGTAGTGGAAGCGGATTAAGGACGGTGGAGGAGGAGGCGGCGGCCATGGCTTTCTTGGAGGTGGATTTGTTTGGTGGCGGCGCTGATTGGGTGAAGGCTGTTTGGTGTTGATCCTGGATTCCTACCGGTGGCCGTACGATCAGATGCATGGTCAGCCCGAAGCCTGGATGGAGTGTCTCACCGGACACCACAAGCGAGCGACCCACGCACCGCACCCACGCACGAACGTAATTTTTTTTTGCACGAACGTAATTCGCACAGGACAAAAGCCCTATTTCATTGTTCTTTGGAGATACCTATCATTATCGTTCGTGTCTCAAAAAAAAGAAAAACCCTATCATTATTTTTCAACCAACCCCGCAAAAAAAAAGATCTTTCAACCAACAAAATTGGTAGAGAGACTCACTTTTCGGCGATCAAATTTTGAAGCTGAAAGTTTAGAATCATAAATCTCACAAACCAATGATTCAAGAAACTACAACTTCCCCAAATTAGTAAAACATGCATGTATTCTTCAATTTTTGAATTTTCTCAAATGTTTCTATAAACTTTGAAGTTTCTGGTAAAATCCAGTCAAAACTTCAAGTTAAAATTTCAAAAGCATAAATCTCATAAACCAATGGTCCAAGCGATCTAATTCAGTCAAATTTCAAGTTCAAAGTTCAAAACATAAATCTCTTAAACCAATGGTCCAAGCGATCTGAAACATTCCCAGAATAGTGATATAAGGGCACCTCCAATGCTGACATGCAAACTGGACAACGCATCCATCCACGGACCGGCGGGGATGGGGGCGGGGGGACCAGTCCGTGGACACGGATGCAGAAGCCAGTCATCCAATGCTCTGTGCATCTAATCCAAAACTAATTTGAACAAATTGGACCAATTTCATCAAACTGGACCGATTTCACTCAAGTTCAGGATAGTGTACATAAAAAAGACGATTTTTGACCGTTTAACTAAAAACTAGAAAACAAATCCTACAACTTGTACTGGACGACCACCTTGTACGCGTGGCTGCCTTGCCTTGCCGCACCGTTGTCACCTTCCGTTCATCATCATCATTGTCGTCCCTACAACGACGCAAGGGCGTTGGTCCGCCGTGGCTGCCTTGTCCGGCCACTCTCTACTGCTCGCCTCCTCCTGCGTGGTGTGAAGGGTGGCCGCAGCCATTGCCGACGGCGCCCTTGAAGCTATGGTGGCGGCCTTGCCCCTGCCGGTGTTGGCAAAGAATTCGCTAAGCGACCACTCCTTGCCAATTTTTGTTGGCGAGCTCGCCGACAAGGCGGCGGCGGCGCTTGGCTGCCGTCTTCGCGGTGGTGATGGATCGGTCAAGGGCCCAGGCGGCGGCGAGGTCTGGGTCACTACGGATCCATTCCGGTGTCGCGTTAGACTTGGCAAACACAAAGCGGTGTGCATCATGCGCTGGTCGTACCGCGCCTATTGCCTAACTGCACGCTCCTCCTCGGACATAACGACCCTCGAGCTCGAGGGACCGCCGCTTCCGAGATATTGGAGGATGTGTCATTGCAGCTTGGTGATCAGGGGTGGCAGCTCATCTTTGACGAACTCCCCGTGGCGGTTGCGGCGGGCCGGCAACGCAGGCCTGTCAATGTGGGTGTACCGGTTGAACACCGGCAGGGACACTGGCTCCTCCCTCACGCGGGGGGACGCGGGCTCCTCCTGGATGCGGCGTCCGATTTGGGCTCCTCCTTGACTCGCTGGAGTTGGGATGCCGGCTCCCAATTCATGTGGGAGCGCGGCGGAGATGGCGGCTCCTCCTTGACAGCACGTGGCGGCGATGGTGGAGCTGGGCTCATCTGACGAGTGATCGCTCGGTCTTGATCTCCATTTGATGGACGAATTCATCATGCGTCGCTGCGGCCTCCACGAGGAAAATAAGTCACATGAGTTAAACTTAAGACGAGCGGAGTTGTGCTTCAGTTCATGGTTTCTTAGCTATGGTAATTTTTTAAAAGTTGATCAGATATATTATTAAAGTTCACCACGATCAATGCATGCAAGACATTCCGTATGAAGGGTAGATAGATCAGTCCATGTGTACATCTATGAGCAACATATCATACAGAAGCTGAATGATATTGTGTCTATAACAATACAAATGAAGAGCATGTAGATCAAGTATCCTTTAAATCATCTCAACTGTGTAAGAATATACATGTCTGACAACAAAATTTATCCATACAGTAATTAAGGGAGAGAAAACTATGATAATAGAGATAGAGGATATTCATGGAAAGTTAGTTTGGTTGGAAAAATGAGCCAGAGATGATGCTCTAATGAACTAGAGGCAAACCATACCGAATATTTTATACACATTTTTGTTATGTCAAAGAAATACATATAGATCAATAAGATAGACATGGCAAACTAATTATATGATTATTAATTATAACCAGCGGGAGCGGGAGAGAGAGAGAGAGAGAGAGAGAGAGAGAGAGAGAGAGAGAGAGAGAGAGAGAGAGAGAGAGAGAGAGAGAGAGAGAGAGAGAGAGAGTTTTGACAACTTTCTATAACATATAATGGCAATGTAATGGCTTAGGGTGATGATCGTGCAAAATAGAAAATGAGGGTAAGACGAGCTGCCAAGAAAGTATTGGCAGGGTGATATGTACAACAATATATGTTGGTATTACAACCAATGAGGAGGTGGGTATACAAAGAGATCTCCAGGTTTCAATGAAAGCATGACCCCAAATATTTAGATTATTTCTAGATGGATTCTTTTTAAATTGTGAACACATGCAATGCAAGATGAAACAACATGATTTATTCTAGTAGCAAACAACCTAAACTAATATTACATCTCAAGACACAAAACTGCGAGTAACAATGCTAGCGGCAAAATATTACTATTAGATTAGATAAGAATGTATGGAAACATTTATCTAGGCGAAAACAATGTACTAATGTAAATACAGATATCACTAAGGCTGCCCGTAATGGTAGTATCATGCATGCCAACTAAGCAATTTTGATGAGATGGCATAGAATTAAATGAAGAAAGAGATGCTTGAGTATCATATCATGATACGGTATCGTATTAAATGATGTGCTACTTTGTGTCATGCATGACAATAAATGTAGTACTCTATGATACCAACATATGATACTTTGCATTACGGATGCAGTATCATACACTAGTATCATATGCATGATACTAGTATATGATACTTCCCATTACAACCAGCCTAATGTTGTGGTGCATGAAGAAAGGGAACACAAATATTTACATGGTGTTTCATAATTTCAAACATTCGCTATAAATATATATTATTGATTTCAATATCGGCCATAATTTTATATAGATTTAAACCTACAAATGAACATCTTAAATCTAAAACAATATTAAAGAATCTAGCCATGCAAATGCGTGGGCCACTCCGCTAGATCCTCAATAACCTACTAAGCACCAAAACGTCTTCAGACCATCGATCAGATGGACCCTTATTGTAATAGAGTCTTTCGATTTTCTTAATTTAGTACATTCTATAGACAACAAAAGGTTTTTATTATGTTAAGTTGTGACTATATTTGATCGTTGATATTTATATTGTGCCAAATACATCCACTCACTTGGTTGGAAGAGTGGATGTATAACCATGTCACCAAGCTTCACATTGGTTATTTAACAAAGCACGTAGCAAGTCAATACATCAGCTTTGAGGGTTACACCTACTGACCTACATACCATGCACCTTGTGCATGAGTTATTACTCATCGCCTTTATTTCTTACTAATGCCCATCCAGTGTGCACCCATACATATAGCTTCCAACCATATAAGCAACTATAAAAGAAACACAAGCTATCTCAAGTGAGCAGCCCCCATGGATAGTACTTGAGACAATTAATCCACCTCATTATTATTTTGTTATAGTGTTCTTAGGAAATACAAAATGCACATTGTGCTATGCACGCACACTATCGCAAATATGTTAGATTTGGGCGGCATTAGGAAAAGATCAGCATGGAAGTGATGGGATCATAGGCAGTGCATCTCCATGCATCGTTACTCTTTGGTGGCCCGAAGCATACTGATATGAGAGCTGAGAGCAACCATAGTCCTCTGTTCTTAGTTAATGATTTGTAGTTTTCATAGCGTAGGACTAGTGAGTAGTTTTGAAGAATTCTCACGCCTTTCCTTTTTACCTTAACAACCTAGTATGCAATCATACACAGTTTTCATAATATTACTATGTAATTTCTGTTTGGATGATCCAGTTCTCCTGCCATCACTAAGAGCATCTCCAGCCGTTCGGCCCCCCAGGGCCCGAAAAAGAGCGGCTTGGGGGCGAACCGGCGCTAGATTGGCCCCTGGGGGCTACCTAGCTCCCAGTCACGCCCCCAGATGCCACCCCCCAGGTCGCGGCAATTTCAAACTTGGCCGTTCCCGCTCACAAAAGTCGCCACAAGTCCGTCGATCACAGGCCACAGTTCGGCGATCGGATAAATAGTCCGGCGTACAAAAAAAAGAACGCCACAAGTCTGGACGCGTGTGCAAGGCATCACTCGGTGGGGTCGGCCTCCGGCGTCGGAGGAGTCGGCGTGCGCGAGCTTGGCGGTGTCGGAGCTGCTTCTGTGCTGGGCGGATTCAGTGCTGCTGGGCGTTATGGAGGCATCATCGCTTGGGCTTGGCGGCGGCGTCGGCGTCGGCGCGGGAGTTGGCTGCGCCGTCGTCGGTAGATGGTTCAGGATGAGGCCGCACTCCGCCATGTACCACGCCTTGAGCTTCTCGTCAGTTCTCTGGATCATGTCCGCCCCGCTCATCAGAAAAGCCAGGTCAGTGTTCCTCTTCTTCGGGGCGACGTTGGTCCGGAGCAGGCCGAGCTTGACGGCGCTGTTCGTCATCAACGCCGACCACCGCGCCTCGGTCTTCTGTTCACGCAGGGCGACCCGGGCCTGTGCGTCGGCGAGGCAATGCTCGATGGACTCCTGCACTCGCGCGATAGCCGCGTCGGCGTGTTTCCCCTTCTTGGCCCCTATGTTGCCATTCGGGCGCCCTTCTGACGCGCCCGACGTCGGCGCGTCCGGCTTGTAGGTCTCCTTGTCCTTGGCGAGGGTGCGCCGGACTTTCGCCCACTTCTCGCACTTCTCGATCCGCTTGAAGACGTGGAGGTACTTGAATTCTTGGTCGCTGCTATCCTCGTGATACATGGCGAACATGCGCAGCAGCTGCGCCGAGAAACAAACAGTTGGCGGGCGCACACGGCGAAGAGAAGCGGGAGACCGGCGTGCCAACCTGATCCTCAATGTTGGCACCGCTTTCCGGGCGAGCCGCGATCTCCTCGATGATCCCATGCCATTTATTGCACGCCGCCTGGATGAGCCCCCAATGGTTCGCCATTGTCTTCGACCCGCGCTCCATGTAGACGCCTTTGAAGTAGGGGTCGACGAGCTTGCGCTCGTCGAACTCGGCCTTGATGCGCTCCCAGTATGTCTCGAAGCTCTGGCTCGTGCTAGTGGTCGGGTTGAGGCAGACTACTTTCCACGCTTCGGCGAGACATTCCTGCTCCTTGGACGCCCACTTGATGCGTGGCTCGCCAGTCCTGGCCGCCCCCTTCTTCTTCTTGCGTCTCCTCGCCGGAACAGGCGCCGGCTCCTCCTCCTCCTCGCCATACTCGAGCTCGCCGTCCATGCTGCCGCTGAGGTCCACCGTGTCGACCTGGGTAGCGAACCCAGGGGACGCGGCGGCCGCGGCCAAGTCTGCCGCGATGATGTCGTCCATGTCGGCGTCGGTTGCGTCGGTGTCGCCGAGGTGCGACGTGAAAGAGAAGGGCAGCGCGCCACGGCGGAGAGGGGGCATCGGGGAGGACGCGTAGGCCGGCGGCGAGTAGTTGTATGGAGCGTACTGCACGCCGGCGAAGGCGGGCGAGGGCGTGCGCTGGCCGGGTGTCCATGGCAGAAGGTGATGTTGGGGTTGAACCCACCGTGCGCGTCCCCGTCAGCGTAGCCCGGCGACGGCGTGCATCCCATGGCTGCGGCGACGACGAGAAGCTGGCCGGAGAGCCGACGCTTTGCTGGCTCAAGGGTGCGTACTGGGCGTGGCCGTCGGGTGGATTCATCATCCCCACGCGAGCCGCCTTGGCTTGATCTGCCGCCGCAGCCGCAAGCGCAGCGCTGTCCCGGGCCTTCTTGGCGTTGGCCCTGTTCTGCCGGTCGATGGTGATAGTCTCCCGTCGCAGAATTTCCTCCCTCCAGTCGGCGTTGGACATGCCCGGTGGCTTGGACGGCGGCGCCCTCGGCTTCCTCTGCTTCGGCTGGGCGACGGCGGCGGTCGCAGCTGTCGCGGTGCGGGGGATCATGTACTTCTTCGGCGGCCTGGCGGCAGGCTGGGAGGCTAGCGGGAGGGAGATTGGCGGGAGGAACGGAGAGAATGAGAGGGAAGTGGGGGGAAAAGCGGGGAGAAACGGCGGGAAGAGGCTCTCGGCTCGCCGACAGAGCGGCCCCACGCCCCTTTTCGCTTGTGCCGGCGCCCCAGGCGCCCCCCAGTGCGCCGGATTCGGCCCGAGTGCGCCGGCTATTATTTCGGCCCAACCCGGCGAAAAACAGACTCGTGAGAGCGCGACTGCGCCGATTTTCGCCCGCTGGCACTAAAAAAACGCCGGGGGGGGGGGGGGGGGTGTTGGGGGCGCGGCTGAAGATGCTCTAAGGACCCGGGAACGGTGCAAATGGCTGCAAGAGACTGGAGGATTAACCAACAAATTCCTTGGTATAGCCTAGTAAACAACAAACCACAAAGTACACAATGGCAATTTTCATTGTAATATAGGTAAATATGGACCATATTCTAAAATTTTGATTCACAAGTTTGAAAAAGGGGTTCCGATATACCCAGGTTTTGAACACTCTCTGTACGAGGGTTATTTTTTAGGGAAGTGTTTACAAACGGCGCACCGGCCGAACCGTTCCGCCGGTTCGCACGCCACGCTGGCAACGCGCCCGCGCGATCCCCGCCTCCTTCCTTACGGTGCCTCCATCCCCTACCTCCAGCCTACGTGCGCGCACCTCCTCTCCCCTGAGCTGCGACTGGGCCTCCACGAACTCCATCGCCGGCGGCCAGGCGCTCCCTCGCCGGCCGCCATGGCTGCCTGCTGCCATGGCCAGATCCATCCCTAACCTACAGCCTTCAAGGGCGCGCATCCCCTCCCCTCCTCCTCCTCCCGGGCAGCGACTGGGCCACCACAAGCTCCATCGCCGGCGGCCAGGGCGCTCCCTCGCCGCCCACCATAACTGCCTGCCCGCCATGCCTGGATCCACCCCGCGTATAGAAGTGTTGCAACCGTCACCTAAAAAAGCTTCAACGGCCATTCAAAAAAGCTTCAACCATAGACATAGAAAGCTTCAATAACACTGCACAACAAGGGGGAAGCTGCAACCATAGTTGAATTTTGCTACCACCGGCGAAGCTTTTTGCTACATCCATCAGGCGGAGCTCGGACCCTCGCGACGACGACAACGATGTTTTGCTGCAACCGTAGCAGGATTTTGCTACAACTAGCATCGTTTTTTGCTACCACGGCAATCGGCGGAAGCAACGACCAACAATGCTTTTCCAGCAAATGATTTTTGTCCCGGCAAAACCCAGAGCTGGAACCAGCTTTTGTTTTTGCTACAACCTGCAAATCGAGAGCTGGAACCAACAACATTTTTTGTTGGAATCGAAAGAAGCAGGGGGCTTCAACGGATGTACGTCAGAGCTGCAACCAGTGCTGAAAAATGCTACATCTGGTAGCCACGAAAGCTACAACCAGCTTGAAAAATGCTTCAACTGGATATGAGGTAGTTGGGGGTCGGCATCTCGCAGCGACAAAAAGCTGCAACCGGCTTGGAGGAAAGCTACAACGCGCTTCTAAAAAAGCTTCAAACTGAGAACGGCTAGCTAACAATGGTGAGCGGCGGCGACGGAGCTGCATGGGCGCGCGGTGTTGCGACGGGCACGCGGCGAGCTATGATGGCGGACTGCGACAATGCTGGAACCCTCACCCGGCGGTGCTGCAACCAGAGGGAGGGAGACACGCCCGGCCCGACGGAGCTGCATACGGCGAACGCCCCAGGTGAGCTGCGACGGCGAGCTGCCCCGGCGAGCTGCGACGGCGAGCTGCGACGGCGAGCGGCCCCGATGAGCTGCGACGCGGCGTCCAAGGGCGAGCACGAGGAGGCTGACCCGCGGAGATCCATTTTTTTCCTGCGTTTACGCGTGCGTGCGGGAGGAAGAAGAAGCCGGGGGCGATTCGTTTTTTTTTCCTGGATCCAACGACCCGCGCGGCTCACATCCAACGGCCTGGGCTAGACCGGCCGAAACTTTCGGCCGGCGCACCGGCGCCTATCAGCGCCCTATTTTTTATCTCTATTTCTTTAAAACTAAGAACCCATCACCGTGGCAGAAATTCCTTTTTGATTGTTGAAAAATTCAAAAAAAAAACATATTTTGATGTTTCAATTTATCTACTACAGACTTTAAAAGTAGGCATGGCATCAAAGCAGAAAATTTGTTCGTGATGTTGAGAGTGCCCTTTAGCCATCTTCCCACTCAATCCCAGCTTCTTCATCCACGTCTTCATCCTCAATTTTGATGTTTGTGCCCATCTGATATTCCCAATGGGCTTCATAAAATGCGCTGGCGTATTCCTGCTTCAATATACGCTTCTCTTCTTCTTCATTTGAGTTCATCAGGTCCTGAGAGGGTTGTAAACATTTGTGCAATGGATCGGCTTGGTCCAGTTTAATTAATTCAATACCCTTTGCCCCCACAAAGAAAAACATCAAGTCTTTGTGGACCATTTATTTTCATGAGTTAATGGCCCAAATACCGCAATACTAGATCAGAATTCCTGTAGTATATTCTGGATTCAATGGTATATTTGGTTAGTTCACTGTTATAAACCCTGCAGAGCCAGCCTCCCTTGAAAATAGAATGGGGATTGAATAGGAATTTCATATCATCCCTTTTCTATCCCAGACGATATATTCATTTGGCCTGCCCCTTCCCAACTGTCTTCGACGTCGCGCCTACCGCGAGCAACGCTAGATTTGCGGCGGTGGTTGACCATGGCCAGCCGCCCCTGCCTTAGTTGTGTTCTTCCTGCACCCAAGCATCGACCTCCCTATCACCACCGCCCCATGGCAGCCGGCAGTCACGACAAAGGACGATCACCCTTCACCATCGCAAGGCGGCTCGCTGCCAGATTGCCGCATGCATGTACACGCCCCTGACAAAGGACAGAGGGATGCCATGGGAGTCATTGTTTGTGGTGTTGGGGGGAACCACATTACGGGGATGAGCGTGGTGGGAGCGCCATGGGAGGCGCTTGTCCAGGGTTGCGGAGTCAAGCTGCGAGCACACAAAGGCTGCGACAAGGTTCTCCAAAAGCAACGTCTTGAGGAAGATAGGGACACACAAGCAAGCGGGTATCCTTGTATCCTTTGATTCCGGCAACGGTGACACAATGTCGACCAGACTACTCAGGAACGAATATGCTTCTCCAGCCTGAACTGCTCACGCACACAGTTGATCAACGCAACCAAATGATGTGCTCGTATGAGCTTGCTGACGGGCGACCCCGCGACTGCCAAGCACCACCGAAACCCATGTTAAGGGCACCTCCAGCAGACCCATGCCGTACTTGCATTAGCTGATGACGAACTTGGCAAATTGAATCCCTACAGTTGTCCGGCTGCACTTATGGCCGCGCACACCCCTGATCTGTAGTGTTATGTTTCGGATTGGGGCATAGTCGAACCTCAAGTAACAGCCGTCACTTGGTTATCTCTACAGTTCGGTGCTTATCACCAGTGTGCAGTTTCCGCCATACTTTCTATCACAGGTGTAGACAGTGATAGAGAACATATTCTAGAACCAAGAGTAACCAGGAGGAGCAATGCTTCGGTACACCCCCCCCCCCCCCCCCCTCTCACAAAACATATAAAGGGTAGTATGGACTTTTCACAAATTATACTCACGTTTGTACATATACACTGTAGAGTTCCCGCCATACTTTCTATCACAGGTGTAGACACTGATAGAGAACATATTCTAGAACCAAGAGTAACCAGGAGGAGCAATGCTTCGGTACACCCCCCCTCCCCCCCCCCCCCCCATATAAAGGGTAGTATGGACTTTCCACAAATTATACTCACGTTTGTACATATACACTGTAGAGTTCCCGCCATACTTTCTATCACAGGTGTAGACACTGATAGAGAACATATTCTAGAACCAAGAGTAACCAGGAGGAGCAATGCTTCGGTACACCCCCCTCACAAAACGTATAAAGGGTAGTATGGACTTTTCAAAAATTATACTCAGGTTTCTACATATACACTGTAGGTTCGTATAATACCCGGCGAACAGCCCTCCCACATGAGCTTTTTAGTTTTATAATCATCAAAAAATGATTAAAGAATAAATGTCCTCTTCCGGATTCGAACTACAGCCCTCAAGCACTTCATGTGACCGCCCAAACAAACTGGGCTAGCACATCTGATCTTACTACTATACATGTTTTGTACTTCTTGTTCTAGAGAGATAACGCCAAGGAAAACGAAACCTGAGTATAATTTTTGAAAAGTCCATACTACCCTTTATACGTTTTGTGAGGGGGGTGTACCGAAGCATTGCTCGGCAGAGATATGCCTACGGCAAAGCCGTCGGTATAGATTTACATCTATGCCGACGGCTTTGCCATAGGCATATCTCTGCCGCCAGGCCGAGCCAGGGGAAGACACGTGCCAATGGCCGTCGGCATAGAATAAATCTATGCCAACGGCACCGTTGCCACGTGTCTTCTCCTGAGTCGCCAGCGGTTTTGACGGTGCCGTCCGTTGCCGTCAGACGGAAAACAACGCCGACGGCTGCCACAACTACGCTGACGTGATCTACACCGACGGGGCTATGCCGACGGCAGCCGTAGGCATAGATCTATGCTGACGGCATATGGCCTATGCCGACGGCCCTGGGCCGTTGGCATAGCCCGCGAGTCCGGTAGTGTGAAGCATTGGGAGCACTTTAGAAAATTCATAGAGCCGTTGAACTGGAGTAGGCCAGAAACTCAAAGCAATAAGAACTGACAGTTAAGGAGAGTTTACATCCCAGGAGTTTGCCCATCATTGTGAGAGCATGACATCAAACATTTTCTCACAACTCCATACAGTCCACAATAGAATGGGGTGGTTGAAAGAAGAAACCAAACAGTAGTGGGCATGGCGAGGAGCTTGCTGAAGAGCACTGGATTCCCGACACCTGCCAGGGCACACAAATTGACTGACAGGGCATCGAATTCTGCTGCCATGGCACCACCTCGGCAAGGCAGCATAACCCGACATGCAAATGATGGGGCGATCATCGCGTGTGACCTAGAGGACTCTCTGGCGACACATGGTCCAAGTTCTGCAGCACTTGACACACCAGACAGCGAGCCATCACAGGGACCAGAAGGGAAGCGTCTGCTCGAACAGATCTACGAAGAAACCATAGAGATCAAGGAAGTCGAGGCTGGTTTGTGTCTATTTGGGTTGGAGGAGCCAATGAACCACATTGAGGCAATAAGAGAGTCATGTTGGCAAAAGGCAATGAAAGAAGAGCCGACATCGATTAAGAAGAACAGAACTTGGGAAATAGTTGACTTGCCAAGTAGACACCAACCAATTGCACTTAACTGGGTGTACAAGATCAAAACGAACCCTAGTGGGGAGATTGTCAAACACAAGGCGAGGCTAAGGTATGTGCAGCAGCAGGGCATTCATTTTGATGAAGTTTTTGCCCTTGTTACCTGCCTTGAGCCCTTCGGTTGCTTATTGCACTTGCAGCTCAATTCAGTTGGAGGATTCACCTAATGGATGTTAAAACTGCGTTCCTCGATGGGGATTGAGTGAGGAACAGTGGCGAAGCCAGCAATCTTGCTAGGTTTGGCGCCTGCCATACCTAAAATACGCTGCAAATACTAGGTTTTTTTTAGGGGTAAATTCTAGGTACTTGTGCAGTAAATATACATGCATACGTGAAGCTTTGACCTGGGCCGTGCCTCCTGCTGGGCTTGATTGCTGGTCATATGCCAGTGGGTCACGACTGCTTGCGATTAATCGATTACGGCCGAACCCTCATGACCACCACTGGTTGTTTAATTTTCGTGGTCGTTTGTGGCACAGGCTGCAGCCTGCAGGCGGCAGAGCATCAGAGGCGGCCGCAATCAGCGGCAAGCGATGGCTGTCGACAAGTGAGGCATGGCGAGGTGGCGACTGGCGCTCGACGTCCAGCACAATGGTCTCAGGCTCTCAGCTGGAGCGAGGTACGGACCTAATCCGGGCTGCTACGAATCAGCCGGAGAAATCATCCGCCTATTCAGCCGTTGGATTAGCGTGCTGATAACCGTTGGATCACAGCAGCGCCACAGCAGCAGCGAGCGCGACAGCTTCGACACGGTCAACACGGTGCCATCACAGCCCCGGCGGAGTTCCAACGAAGCGCCGAGGGCGTCTAGCGAGCTCCATTGCAGCTCCACCGAAGCACCGATGCTCTGGCGAAGCTCCATTGCAACTCCGGCCAACTTCCATTGCAGCCCGGATGGAGCTCCAACGCAACGCCGACGGCTCCGGCGAAGCTCCATTGCAACTCCGGTGGAGCTCCAACGCAGCACCGACGGCTCCGGCGAAGCTCCATTGCAACTCCGGCGGAGCTCCAAGGCAGCGCCGACGGCTCCGGTGAAGTTCCATTGCAGCCCTGACGGAGCTCCAGCGCAACACCGAGGCCTCCGGCGAAGCTCCATCGCAACTCCGGCGGAGCTCCAATGCAGCGCCGATGGGCTCCAGCTCCATGAGTTGTGTGCAGCTTGCTGCACTGTAGATCCGCCGCCATGGCGAGATTCACGTTGTAGCGTACCTCGTCGACGGCGAAATCGTGGGTCGCAGGCTCGCAACGCTGATGTGCTTGCGTCTAGAAAGAAAAGAGAGGAAGCAAGTGGAGCGATTGCAGCAGCTAGTGGCGATTGGTTGGCTCTTGCAACGGTGGCTGCCGCCGGTGACGACAGGCCGGTGGCCGATGGTGTCTTGCTGTTGCTGTGTCGGAAGGAGATGGGGATTTGAACAAGCGGATAAGATTTCAGCGGTGAGTGGTGGAAGACGAGGAAAACAGGGGACATGCGGAGGGGATAAGCCGTGCGCGTTGCCGGTCCACGTGGGGACACGCGTCGCTAGGACGAGGCGACTTATGTGTCGCTGTTATCATCAGACTGAAAATAAACGATTTCCAATCCCAAATCTCGATGTCGCGTGCCCCATCTTCCGATTCTACTCCGCGGAACCTTAGTTCGCCCCGTGTGAGTTACTCCCTCCGTTCTGAATTACTACTTGTCTTGGATTTGTTTAGATACAGATGTATCTAGACTCATTTTAGTGCTAGATACATCTGTATCTAGACAAATCCAAGACAAGTAATTCGAAACGAAGGGAGTATATGCGTGAAAGAGGTCCCCTGCATCATATGGTTTAATGCTGATTTTCAACATCTTCTGGACACTGATTTTTTTTCTCAATTAGGACAGGGAATGGTTTTGAGACATTGATTCGTTCAATTATAATGTGGAATCATCTTGTGTTGTTGATAAAAAAAAGTTGTTTGCATTGTTCATTCCAGTTCATAATGTAACATTAAACACGTACATTTGTTATATTGAATCTTGGTTCTATTGGCTTATATGGTTTAAGTCGGAGCTCTATGTTCAAGCCATCTTTTTATTGTAATTTCTCCTTCATATACTCCGCCACACCTAAAAATATTGCCTGCCTTCGCCACTGGTGAGGAAGTGTATGTCAGTCAACCTCCAGGCCTCAATATAGAAGGAAAGAGCAGCAAGGTCTAGCTTGAGAAAAGTGGTCTCCGACAAGCTCCTAGGGCTTGGAACTCCAAGCTGGACTCAACCCTGATAGAATTGGGGTTTGAGAAGTGCCCTTCTGAATCTGGTCTGTAGAGGAAAAAGGAAATGGATTCGGTTCTGATCGTTGGAGTATATGTGGACGATTTGGTTATAACCGGTGGTGGCAGTCAGGTTATTGCGTATTTCAAAAAGAAAATGATGTCGAAATTTAGCATGTCCGACCTAGGCATGTTGGCTTACTATCTCAACATTGTGGTGAAACAAGGAGAGGAAGGGATCACCCTTTGCCAATCTGGTTATGCTGCCTGTCTACATGACAGAATGGGGATGTCAAACTGCAATCCAATACACACTCCAATGGAACCTAGGCTGAAACTAAGCGAAGAAAGTAAGTACGAGGAAGTTGATCCAACTGAATATCGAAGCGTGGTTGGAGGCTTGAGGTACCTGCTGCACACAAGGCCTGATCTTAGCTTCTCTGTCGGCTATGTCAGCAGGTTTATGGAGAGACCTATCAAGGAACATATGACAATAGTGAAACACATTCTCATGTATGTGAAAGGGACTGTTAATCTTGGCTGCAACTATTAAAGTGTCACAAGCAAGCCCGAGATGTTAGGATACGGTGACAGTGATCATGCAGGTGATGTTGATGATCGTAAAAGTACCACTAGAGTGTTGTACTACTTTGGTCACTGCCCTGTGTCCTGGACCTCACAAAAGCGGCACAATCTTCATGCAAAGCAGAGTATGTGGTTGCTGCTGCAGCAGCCTGTCAAGGGATTTGGTTGGCAAGATTAATTGAGGAATTGCTGGGTTGCGATTGTGACAAGTTCAAAATCCAGATAGACAACCAATCTGCAATTCAGTTACGCAAGAATCCTGTGTTTCATGAGAGGAGCAAACACATTGACATGCGCTATCATTTTGTCAGAAATTGTGTTGAAGATGGCAAGATAGAAGTAGAGCACGTCAGAACTGATGAGCAGCATGCATACATCCTGACGAAGCCATTGGATAGGCTTCATTTTCGGTCACTGAAAGGGAAGATCGGCATGCAGGAGATGGGTTCAGGTCATCAAGCTTAAAGAGGTGAAGTGTTGTGTTAATCTTACTGAACCTGAACCCGTCAGGCTGGTGTTTTGTTTATGAATTTCTGAAAATAATGCCAGAGGCACACTATGTTCATGCTGTGGCTGAGTAGGGCTGGCGTTTACTTTTCCAGTCAATCGTGTAATCGTTGGCCACGATGTCGTCCGTGGGATGGCGCGGATAAAACGGATCAAGGCCGACTAGTTAGGATCAGAAGGAATAAAAGGAAGAAACAGAAAAGACGCAAACTTCACGCGTTGCAAAATCTTTGTCTCTGTGTTCGTGTTCGCTCACTGTAACCCCGCCGTGTGTCCACCTCGCATGTGTGTTCCTTTGTTTGATCTAACAGTCTCTCGGTGAGTTCACAACAAAGAAAACTGTAGGAAAACACTTTCACCTAGGAACATGTTAGTAGACACTTCCCCACTGGGAATATACGTATGGGCTTATATAATGTGAAGAGACGTTAGACATTCACTGCCCTAAAAATTAATTTAACACATACATAACGACACCACATGGACAAGACCGTACTTACTTGACACATCTCCAGATCATGCGTGTTTCAAGGGGGAGCAAACAATCAGTGAGCCTAACTAGACTTATAACCAATCGGCTCGTAGGCAAGGAATTTTGGACTTGAGCTGATCAGTGGAAGGAATAAACTCAGTGGTTACATATAAGCTCGGAGGAGACGAAGCTTTGAAGAATAGGAGACATGCAAGCACGGTCATGGAGTACGTAGCTAGTTTGTTGCATTGCATATGCACCACGGAGATTCAAACACGTGAATGTTGGGCCGTATTCGCGGGGTTCATTTTTCGTCTAGCCATTGTGATGATGGGCCTATCGTTCTCCTTGATATTGCTGTTCAAGTGCACCCATCGCACTCTTCTGGTGCAGTACTGGGAAGGACATGAAAGCCAGGGTTACCACGGCTCCGTCTGCTGAGAGTGAACTTTTGTTCTTGTGACTGATTTTCCAAAAATACACTATGCGGTGGTGCAAAATTACATGAAGGAAAATCATGTGAACGATGGAAAGATTTAAAGACGTGAACCATCCGGACTTTTGACAAATAATATACACTGACTTCTGAAAAATCTTGACACACCTAGTAAGTCTAAGTGAATCCAGTTTATCGTATACTTTTGTTCATACTTTATATTTTGTCTTAGTGTCCATCCAAGTACAACAACTTGGTTGAAAAGTGGATGTGCAAACTCAAACAAACTTCTACAATTTATAAAAGTAAGATGGCAAGCCAAGCACTCGTCTTAAATACTACACACCAACCACCTTTTCGATGAGGTAGCACTCTGTATGATTTCTCTAACCTACCCATCAAGTTTCCAGGGATATATATGCCTCCCATCGATACCCATCTAGTGTGTGCTGCATATATTATCCTTTTCTTGGGGGAATGCATATTTTATCTCAAGTGAGCTTCATGGATAGTATTAGTACCGAAGATATAGTCAATATTTTGCTTTTGTTAAAGTAGAGGCAATAAGAACATACGCTCGGTACACACTCAAACTATGACAAATATGTTGATTTGGGAGGCATTAGGAAAATATCAGTTTGTACCCACTAAACGTTTTCTGGTACATCTACTATGCATCATTATTTTCAATGCATGGAATTAGTGACATTGACAAGCACTTTTACAACACATCAAGTCTTTGCAGAAGATCTTGTGAATGATGAACGGTGCCAGAAAGGTTTTGGTGCATGCCATCAGACGTGAAAGTAACCAAGCTAGCTACGAAGTAGCTAAGGTAGGGGGAGTTGAGATTGAAACGATCTGGTTACGATCAGGTCCTGAGAGGGTTGTAAACATTTGTGCAATGGAACGGCTTGGTCCAGTTTAATTAATTCAATACCCTTTCCCCCCACAAAGAAAAACATCAAGTTTTTGTGGACCATTTATTTTCATGAGTTAATGGCCCAAATCAGTGGCGAAGCCAGCAATCTGGCTAGGTTTGGCGCCTGCCATACCTAAAATACGCTGCAAATACTAGGTTTTTTTAGGGGTAAATTCTAGGTACTTGTGCAGTAAATATACATGCATACGTGAAGCTTTGACCTGGGCCGTGCCTCCTGCTGGGTTTGATTGCTGGTCATATGCCAGTGGGTCACGACTGCTTGCGATTAATCGATTACGGCCGAACCCTCATGACCACCACTGGTTGTTTAATTTTCGTGGTCGTTTGTGGCACAGGCTGCAGCCTGCAGGCGGCAGAGCATCAGAGGCGGCCGCAATCAGCGGCAAGCGATGGCTGTCGACAAGTGAGGCACGGCGAGGTGGCGACTGGCGCTCGACGTCCAGCACAATGGTCTCAGGCTCTCAGCTGGAGCGAGGTACGGACCTAATCCGGGCTGCTACGAATCAGCCGGAGAAATCATCCGCCTATTCAGCCGTTGGATTAGCGTGCTGATAACCGTTGGATCACAGCAGCAGCGAGCGCGACAGCTTCGACACGGTCAACACGGTGCCATCACAGCCCCGGCGGAGTTCCAACGAAGCGCCGAGGGCGTCTGGCGAGCTCCATTGCAGCTCCACCGAAGCACCGATGCTCTGGCGAAGCTCCATTGCAACTCCGGCCAACTTCCATTGCAGCCCGGATGGAGCTCCAACACAATGCCGACGGCTCCGGCGAAGCTCCATTGCAACTCCGGTGGAGCTCCAACGCAGCACCGACGGCTCCGGCGAAGCTCCATTGCAACTCCGGCGGAGCTCCAAGGCAGCGCCGACGGCTCCGGTGAAGTTCCATTGCAGCCCTGACAGAGCTCCAACGCAACACCGAGGCCTCCGGCGAAGCTCCATCGCAACTCCGGCGGAGCTCCAATGCAGCGCCGATGGGCTCCAGCTCCACGAGTTGTGTGCAGCTTGCTGCACTGTAGATCCGCCGCCATGGCGAGATTCACGTTGTAGCGTACCTCGTCGACGGCAAAATCGTGGGTCGCAGGCTCGCAACGCTGATGTGCTTGCGTCTAGAAAGAAAAGAGAGGAAGCAAGTGGAGCGATTGCAGCAGCTAGTGGCGATTGGTTGGCTCTTGCAACGGTGGCTGCCGCCGGTGACGACAGGCCGGTGGCCGATGGTGTCTTGCTGTTGCTGTGTCGGAAGGAGATGGGGATTTGAACAAGCGGATAAGATTTCAGCGGTGAGTGGTGGAAGACGAGGAAAACAGGGGACACGCGGAGGGGATAAGCCGTGCGCGTTGCCGGTCCACGTGGGGACACGCGTCGCTAGGACGAGGCGACTTATGTGTCGCTGTTATCATCAGACTGAAAATAAACGATTTCCAATCCCAAATCTCGATGTCGCGTGCCCCATCTTCCGATTCTACTCCGCGGAACCTTAGTTCGCCCCGTGTGAGTTACTCCCTCCGTTCTGAATTACTACTTGTCTTGGATTTGTTTAGATACGGATGTATCTAGACTCATTTTAGTGCTAGATACATCTGTATCTAGACAAATCCAAGACAAGCAATTCGAAACGAAGGGAGTATATGCGTGAAAGAGGTCCCCTGCATCATATGGTTTAATGCTGATTTTCAACATCTTCTGGACACTGATTTTTTTTCTCAATTAGGACAGGGAATGGTTTTGAGACATTGATTCGTTCAATTATAATGTGGAATCATCTTGTGTTGTTGATAAAAAAAAGTTGTTTGCATTGTTCATTCCAGTTCATAATGTAACATTAAACACGTACATTTGTTATATTGAATCTTGGTTCTATTGGCTTATATGGTTTAAGTCGGAGCTCTATGTTCAAGCCATCTTTTTATTGTAATTTCTCCTTCATATACTCCGCCACACCTAAAAATATTGCCTGCCTTCGCCACTGGCCCAAATACCGCAATACTACAACAGAACTCCGGTAGTATATTCTGGCTTCAATGGTATATTGGGTAGTTCACTGTTATATACCCTGTAGAGCCAGCCTCCCTCAAAAATAGAATGGGGATTGAATAGGAATTTCATATCATCCCTTTTCTATGCCAGACGATATATTCAGTTGGCCTGCCGGATCTCGCACTGTCTCCGACGTCGGCGCCTACTTGGATATTGCATAACATTCCCCTCCAGTTGTGGAACCCAAAGCAAACTCATCTAATACTCACTAGAAAAAATTACCCTTTGTAAAACAATTATGGAAGACCAAGCATGTCCCACAACAAATTTACAGGTGCACAACATAGTTGGACAAACACACATCATTTGGTTGTAAAGTAAGCAGTTCAACTAAAATTTTCGTCAATGAATGGCTAGCATGCATGTCTTGATCATATCTAACCCAAACTCAAAATCCTAGATTTTTAATTAGATTTCAATGAAGTATGTAACTGGAGAATGCAGAAAGGACGGCCAATTGGCCAGAATGTATACCTGTAGGATGAGGCAACAACATCCAAGGACTGATTGTCTAATAGAGATTCACAATAGTTGGAAAAAATATTGCTGAGCTTTTTTTCAACCGTATTGTTTTCTGGTTGTTGAATGAAGTTAGTTGACTCAAGGATATAGATGCACAACAAATTGGACAAGTTCGTGCACTGCCTGAGAAACACCTTGCTGAAGCTCTACCTGACCACTGGAAGATAAAAGGACAAAAACAAAAGCCAAAAACTTTCAGAGCGCTAACTACATATATATTCAATGGCTAAATATTGCTAGCACTTCACATTCTCCTCTACTAAAGGTCGTTATTGCTTGTTACCATCTATGCTTACCAAGTACCCATTAGTATAATTTTTTTTTGAATTGTCACTGGTGGGGGTTCATCAGTACATATAAGATAAGCAGAGCATTCATACATATAGTCACACATACACAAAAAAAGTACTAAGCAAAATTACCTTCATCTTTACTAAGATATTTGGAGATTTCACCGAAAAAGGCTTTCGCCCCGCTTTATATATAAAGCATAGATCACCAACATCTCAGTACAACACATGCCACCAACACACACGCACACACCCAAGGCAGGATACATAGACGCTGAGCGCAGCAACACCACCCCTAGCACTACAAGAGCCACCGGGGCCTCAACCGTGAACACGCTACCGCGAAGAGAAGAAGCTACATACGACGCTCCGTGGGCTCCAAGGCGGTGCCAACAAGAAGGTTACGACACCGAAGCGCCGCCACCGCCCGACCCAAGGATCAGAGTTTCCCCCAGAGCACCACGCCGGGCAGCGAGAGTCGCGGCGACGCCTTCAAGAAGGGAACGAGCTTCGCCGTCGCCGGTCAGTCCGAAGATAGAACAGGTTTTCACCCCGACCAATATTCACCGCCACCGAACGCCACAACCCGGCTACCACGCCGCCCACACGGCCATGGCCACCAGGCAGCACCAAGTCACGGGCTTTGCCCAGGAGCACCGCGACACCACCACCAGGGCCGCCGCCCCAGCATCCATGACCTTGACGCCACCTCACCCGCTGCCCACCGGTACCCCAACCAAAGAGATGAATGGAAAAGAACCGCCTTTCGCACTCCTAAGCAGTCCCCAGCGTTGAGACCCGAAGTCCGGCCAAACCTGGCCACCATCGACCCATCCTGCTGCCGGATGCGAGACGAGCTCGGTCCTGCAGCCGGGCACGAGACGAGTCCGGTCCTGCTGCCGGGCGCGAGACGAGCTCGGTCCTGTCACCGGGCGCGAGACGGGCGATGGGCGCCGCTGGGAGAGGGCCAACCCTCCGATGAAGGTAGCGTCTGAATGACGGGGAGAGGAATTGAAGGTCGACAAGGTCGTTCACCAACAGGCAGACACCGAAGAAGACCAGCCGCCGCCGTGAAACGACCCACACCACCACCATGGGCCACCACCACGCCGTGGCCGCCCACATCCACGCCGGGGCCCCGAGGGACTGATCCAAGGCCCCCGCCGACGGCCCTGTGCCAGATCCAAGGAGCAGGCCGGCAACCGCCGCCGTCCCCTCCCGAATCCGCGACCAGGACGAGCTCCGGCCACCGCCCTACGCCAGCAGCCGGGACCCCGGCGACAAATCCAGCCGGATTTGGCTGGAACCCGGCTCGCCCGCAACCACCAACACCGTCGCCGCCGGGTTAGATCCGCCGCCCACCACAGCCACGAAGGCCGCACCTTGAGCAGGATCCGCCGCCGCCTTCAGCTGCTGCAGCCGCCAGCCAGCAGGACGACGGCCTCCAGCCCGCGCCGCCACAGCCCGCGCCGCCCGGCGGCCAGATCTGGCCGATGAAGCCCGGGCACGCCCCGCCGTCGACAGTGTCCGCCACGCAAGCTGCACCAGCGCGCCGCCGCCGCCAGAACGCGGGGCCGCCACACCCGCACAACGCCGCGCCGTCGCGCCCACTGCCGCGCGACGCTCCGGCCCGAAGAAGCACGCCCGCGCAGCCCCGTTGAGCAAGAGGACGCCAGCGCCCCGCCGCCGCCGGCACCGGTCGGGCTTTGCCCGGCCATGCCCTCTGGCGGCAGCGGAGCAGAGGAAGAGGAGGAGGAGGGGGGCGCTCGACGGGATCTGGTCGCCCTCCCCGTCGCCGTGCGGGGGCGACGCGGGAGGGGTTAGGAAAAATCTTCACGTCGCTGGTGCAGATACGTGTATCGGTGAAATCTTTTCCGTAACAGCTTAGCCACTCCCTGAAGCGTCTTCTTGCTCATATCAACAGCAATCACCACTTCCATCTGGTCCTCGTGGCAGGCCTTAGAAAGCATGTACACAACATAATCGTCCATGCTCAAGGTGGGGAAAAACCAATGATGAGCCATTGCAGACATGTTGCTTGGGTGAGGTTGTCGGTAATGTTACACGTCCTAGGTAGCTGCTCAGAATGGATTGGTTGGACATCGATGCCAGCAACATCGAGGGTGCAGTCAAGGCGCCATTTCCATGAAGGAATTGTGGTGGTCGATAGGCTCCATGTACTGGCCTTCCATCCCGTACAAGGTGCATTGCACCGTTTGTCATGGCGCTTTTGGTGAAACCAGTCCATATAGGACTCATCAGCAGGAGGGTTTCTTGGTGGGCAGACTTCAATCTCAATATACTTGATGGTATCCTTGAGCGGGCTGACGGTGATGTCCCGATATTTGTACGAGCTGGATTTGTGGTAGAGTCTCCAGGTACCCCTGGCCAGCAGTGGCAGCGGTATGTCGAGTAGATGGGGATTCTCCTCGAGCAAATTGGAGAGGAGGATGCCACGCCAGAGGTCAACCCAGCCGACCATGCCATGCCCGAGCGTGATCGCCTTCGTTGTCTCATGGTATGGCACACAATCCGCAGGGCACACCGCGTCCCTCAGCGGATCTGCCACGGACACCTCCCTGGAGGTCCACCCTTCCTGGGCTCTGGAGGAGCGGTAGAAGCAGAGATCATGTTAGAAAGGAGAGAGAGAGTTGGTGGAATAGATGTTGTAGTGCTTGGGCCTCGTGGGCATATATATAGAAGTACAATGATCTACTTGGAGTACAAGACAAGCCAGAACAAATCCTAGTCTATCTCGTCTTTCCTAATAATCACGATACTCAACATCCCCCCCGCAGTCACAACAGTCGCGACGCAGACGGTGAGACTAGAGAAGAATTCGAAGGCAAGCCGACGGACACCCCCCCACACACACAGTCGTAACGGTTGATGCATCGCAGAGTCATGCCTGGAGTGGAAACCGACGAGGTTGCTCAAGCAAGGCGGTAGCCCTTTGTGTCGTTTGTCGATGTAGCCGATAGCGTGGGTGGTGGAGCCATGGTCGAGTTGCCGTGCGAAGAATGACGTGGTCGATGTCGAGTCGGGGAGCCGGTGTCGAGGATGTCGCCGTGGAGCCGCGGGCTCAAGGGGGCGCCGAGTTAGCATGAGCGCAATGGTGTCGAAGTAATGGTGCGCCGGGAAGAAGATGTTGTTGACGACGCGTCGCGGTGGGTTTGCCAAGCCCGGGGACACATCGTGGACCAAGGCACGCACCGATGTTGCCAGCACCGGGCATGCGTAGACGTACGAAGACGAAGTTGACGAAGCGCCGACCAGGCTTGCCAGACCCGGGGACACGTCGTGGATGAAGGCACACATCAGTGTTGCCAGCACCGGGCATGCATAGACGAGGGACCTGCACGAGCTGTACGCCATGTCAGAGAAGTTGGAGGGGCCAGCAAAGAAGAACTCGACGATGATTGTGGTGTCCATCGGTGCGGGGCCGATGTCACCAACGGTGGTCAGAGTAGACGAAGTGGTCGGGGTAGATGACGGCGACGCTGGCGATGGGCTGGTGCTTGGACGAATACCGAAGGGGGTGGACGGGTGGCGGCGACAGCTACGAAGGTAGCGGCGGCGGCGGCCATAGAAGAGCGGCGGCGGCGACCTGACAGCAGCGGCGGCGGCGGCTAGGATAGGAGTGCGGCGGCGATGCTCGAAGTAGGCGAACAACCCTAACAACGTGACGAAGACCGACGCGAACGGTGGCGTTCCCACACCAAGGGAGATGGTGCGGCCCATACCACGGGAGGTCGACGCGCGGTGACGGCGGAGTGGACAGCGGGCCGCGGGGCTACGGCCTGAAGGGGCGATGCAGCGGCGGCAGGACGGTCGGGGCGACGGCGGGAAGACATCGGGGCGACGGCGGGGACCGCGGGCCACGACGCTGCATACCAAAGGGGCAACGCAACGACGGTTCGCGAGTCGGTTCAGCCGCGGGGACGGCCTCGGGACGGCAGCGGGGACCGCGTATCGCGACACTACGGCCCGAAGGGGCGACGCAGCGGCGACGCACGAGTCGATGCAGCCGCAAGGAGAACCACGGGGCGGCAGCGCCGCGGCCCGACAGGGCGACGCAGCGGTAGCCCAATGCTCGATCGGTGGAGAGGCGCGCTGAACTCGGGGACGATCTTCACGGGACCTGCGGAGGCGCGCGTAATCGACGGGCCAGGTCGGTCGCGCAGCGTAGATGAGGCGGATCACCGCGGCGAGCAGGTGATCAAGCCGATCGCACGTGAGGTCGGGGACGCCATTCGGTGGAGACGTGGTGGCAGCGGAGTCCGAGATGAAGCCGGCAATGACGGACGGCATGAGACGTCTTGCGGACGAGCTTGTCAGCACCGGCACCCAGGCTGCCAAAGCAACGCCGGCGCCTGGGCAGCGAAGCCCGAGCGACCAACGGAGCAGCGGCGCCCGAGTTGAGGCAGCCGACAAGCCTGACGCAACCGTTCCGACGCAGCCGAGGACGAGGCCGGCGAGGTAGACCGCCAGGCCGCCGTGCAGACGCGGCGGAGGCGGTTGATGTGGATCGATGTGCGGGCCGGCGCACGAGCGACGACTATGATTGGCCGTCGCATGGCGCGTGGCCGCCGGGTCGGGGCGATGCAGGTGTCTCGGTCGGAGCAAGGCGGTGACGGCCGGCGCAGGGCACGCGCGGACGACGGCTGTCCTTGATGGGCTGCCGGGACGGAGAAGAGGCCGGCGGGTCGCGCCGGGGTCGGAGTAGAGGCGCTCGGGGTCGACGGCGGCGGTGGGCGATGCAAACCGATCAAGAATAGATCGGAAAACCAAAAAGAAACCGCACGATCAAGATGGCCGACGGAAGAGAGAAAACCCCATAGCAAGGTTCGGGGAAAAGACTCTCTAGGGAAGCCGGTCAACACGACCGGCGGACGAACCCTAGGTACGGGCGGTGCGGCCCCCGGCGGCGGTCATGGAGGCCAACCGCACCGGGGGCAGCGCGCAGGTTCGAAAGCGGCGGCAACTAGGGTTTAGGATTGATTTGCGGTAGATACCACATTACAAGGGAGAGAGAGATTTGGTGGAATAGTTGTTGTATTGCTTGAGCCTCGTGGGCATATATATAGGAGTACAATGATCTACTTGGAGTACAAGACAAGCCAGAACAAATCCTAGTCTATCTCGTCTTTCATAATAATCACGATACTCAACATCCCCCCGCAGTCACAACGGTAGCGACGCAGACGGTGAGACTGGAGAAGAATCCGAAGGCAAGCCGACGGACACCCCCCCCCCCCCACACACACAGTCGTAACGGTCGATGCATCGCAGAGTCGTGGCTAGAGTGGAAACCGATGAGGTTGCTCAAGCAAGGCGGTAGCCCTTTGTGCCGTTTGTCGATGTAGCCGATAGCATGGGTGGTGGAGCCATGGCCGAGGTAGCCGTGCGAAGAATGCCGTGGTCGATGTTGAGTCGGGGAGCCGGTGTCGAGGATGTCGCCGTGGAGCCGCGGACGCAAGGGGGCGCCGAGTTAGCATGAGAGCAATGGTGTCGAAGTAGTGGTGCGCCGGGAACAAGATGTTGTTGACGACGCGTCGCGGCGGGTTTGCCAAGCCCGGGGACACATCATGGACGAAGGCACGCACCGGTGTTGCCAGCACCGGGCATGCGTAGACGGACGAAGACGAGGTTGACGAAGCGCCGACTAGGCTTGCCAGGCCCGGGGACATGTCGTGGATGAAGGCACGCATCGGTGTTGCCAGCACCGGGCATGCGTAGACGAGGGACCTGCACGAGCTGTACGCCATGTCGGAGAAGTTGGAGGGGCCAGCAAAGAAGAACTCGACGATGATTGCGGCGTCCATCGGCGCGGGGCCGATGTCACCAACGGTGGTCAGAGTAGACGAAGTGGTCGGGGTAGATGACGGAGACGCTGGCGACGGGCTGGTGCTTGGTCGAAGACCGAAGGGGGTGGACGAGCAGCGGCGACGGCTACGAAGGTAGCGGCAGCGGCGGCCAAAGAAGAGCAGCGGCGGCGGCCTGACGATGGCGGTGGCGGCTAGGTTAGGAGTGTGGCGGCGGTGCTCGAAGTAGGTGAAGAATCCTGACAACGTGACGAAGACCGGCGCGGACGGTGGCGTTCCCACGCCAAAGGAGATGGCGCGGCGCATACCACGGGAGGTCGACGCGCAGTGACGGCGGTGTGGACCACGGGCCGCGTCGCTGCGGCCCGAAGGGGCGACGCAGCGGCAGCAGGACGGTCGGGGCGACGGCGGGAAGACATCGCGGCGACGGCGGGGACCACGGACCGCGACGCTGCGGACCGAAGGGGCAATGCAACGATGGTTCGCGAGTCGGTGCAGCCGCGGCGACGGCCTCCGGACGGCGGCGGGGACCGCGTATCGCGATACTATGGCCCGAAGGGGCGACGCAGCGGCGACGCACGGGTCGATGCAGCCGCGAGGAGAACCACGGGGCGGCGGCACCGCGGCCACCCGGTGCGACGCAGCGGCAGCCCAATGCTCGATCGGTGGAGAGGCGCGCTGAACTCGGGGACGATCTTCACGGGACCTGCGGAGGCGCGCGTAACCGACGGGCCATGTCGGTCGCGCGGCGTAGATGAGGCGGATCGCCGCGGCGAGCGGGTGATCAAGCCGATCGCACGCGAGGTCGGGGACGCCGTTCGGTGGAGACGTGGTGGCGGCGGAGTCCGAGATGAAGCCGGCAACGACGGACGACGTGAGACGTCGTGCGGACGAGCTTGTCTGCACCAGCACCCAGGCTGCCAAAGCAACGCCAGTGCCCGGGCAGCGAGGCCCGAGCGACCAATGGAGCAGCGGCGCCCGTGTTGTGGCAGCCGACAAGCTTGACGCAGCCGTCCCGACGCAGCCGAGGACGAGGCCGGCGAGGTAGACCGCTAGCCCGCCGTGCAGACGCGGCGGAGGTGGGTGATGTGGATCGATGGAGGGGCCGGTGCGCGAGCGACGACTATGATTGGCCGTCGCATGGTGCGTGGCCGCCGGGTCGATGCAGGTGTCCCGGTCGGAGCAAGGCGGCGAAGGCCGGCGCAGGGCAACGCACGGACGAGGCTGGCCCTGATGGGCCACCGGGTCGGAGGAGAGGCCGGCGGGTCGCGCCGGGGACGGAGTAGAGACGCCGGCCTGGGGGCGGCGCGCACCGATCAAGAATAGATCGGAAAATCAAAAAAAAACCGCGCGATCAAGATGACCGACGGAAGAGAGAAAACCCCAGAGCAAGGTTCGGGTTAAAGACTCTTTAGGGCAGCCGGTCAACATGACCGGCGGACGAACCCTAGGTACGGGCGGCGCGGCCCCCGGCGGCGGTCATGGAGGCCGACAGCCCTGGGGGCGGCGCGCAGGTGCGGAAGCGGTGGCAGCTAGGGTTTAGGATTGACTTGCGATAGATACCATGTTAGAAGGGAGAGAGAGATTTGGTGGAATAGTTGTTGTATTGCTTGAGCCTCGTGGGCATATATATAGAATTACAATGATCTACTTGAAGTACAAGACAAGCCAGAAGAAATCCTAGTCTATCTCGTCTTTCCTAATAATCACAATACTCAATAGATCAAACTCCGTCTCGTTGAGCGCACCGTCCTCCTTGAGGCTCACCTCGAGGCACCTGCTTGTGAGAATGGCAATGGCGTACTCGCCCCCGTCGTCGTTGAGGATCAGGAGGGCGACCTCCTGGTCGCGAAAGCGATCGGGGTACGGGTGCGGAAGGTCCAGCGATGGGCTCCGAGGGTGCGCCCTGTAGAGGAAGTACTCGCAGTAACGCGGATTGAACAGGATAGAGGGGCTCACGGAAACACAGAAGAGGATGAGATCGGCCTCTGCGCTAATGACCGTGGGAGCCAAGGAAAAATAGGCGGGTCCGAGGCCCGGGCAGTGGACGCAGAAGTGAGAGACGTGGAGAGGGACACCTCGATGCGTTTTTTTTTCTTTTTTGAACCGGGTTAATCCCCCTTTCCATTAACTGAATAACGGAAATACAGATCGAGTTCCAGATCAAACCAAAAGGGAAAGGGAAAAAACGGGTTCAAAACACCTCGATGCGTTGGCCGCTGCTGGTGGAGCTGTGGGCGAAGCTGGCGTTGGGGCATTCAGCGATGTAGCCCACGACGTCGAGGAGGATCCAGTTTGGGGGGTCGTGGGAGGCGGGTAGCGGAGGCGAACTAAGGACGGTGGAGGAGGAGGCGGCGACCATGGCTTCCTTGGAGGTGGATTTGTTTGGTGGCGGCGCGCTGATTGCGTGAAGGCTATTTGGTGCGATCAGAGTACTGAATCCGTCGATTCCCATCGGTGGCCGTCGATCAGATGCATCATCAGCCGAGTCAAAGAAGGCCCGGAGCCTGGATGGGCTGTCTCACCCTATGCATTGATCCACGCACCCTAATTCGCACAAGAATAAAGCCCTATTTCACCGTCCCTTGGGCATAACTATCATTATAGTTCAACCAACAAAACTGGTAGATAGACTCACATTTCCGCGATCAAATTTTGAAGCTGAAAGTTCAGATTCATAAATCTCGCAAACAAGTGATTCAAGTAAACTACAACTTCCCCAAATTAGTAAAAACATGTATTCTTCAATTTTGGAAAAAGAATTCATATGTTTATGTGAACTTTGAAGTTTCGGGTAAAATTCAGTCAAAATATCAAGTTAAAAGTTCAAAAGCATAAATCTCTTAAACCAATGGTCCAACGATCTGAAACTTTCCCAGAATAGTGATATAAGGGCACCTCCCATGCTGACCTGCATAGACTGGGAGGCCGTGACCACGGACACTGATGCAGGAGCCGACCATCCAATGCTATGTTCATACAAAAAGGTTGGACATAATTTGCATAAAAAGATCAATCTTGACCGCTTAACTGAAAACAGGAAAACAAATCCTAGAACTTGTACTGGACGACCACCTCATACGCGTGGCTGCACTGCCCTGCCGCACCATTGTCGTCGTCCATGCCATCATCATCATCACCATCCCTACAATGACAGGAGGGAGTTGGTTCTTTGTGGCAGCCTTGTCCCGTTCACTCCCTACTGCTCGCCTCCTCCTGGGCGATGTGGGAGGCGGGCGCGGCCAATGCCGACGGCGCCCTTGAAGCTCTGGCGGCGTCATTGCCCCTACTGGCGTTGGTAGAGAAGTCGCTAAGAGACCACTCCTCGACAATCTTCATGAGCTCATTGTCAAGGCGGCAGCGGCGCCTGATGACCATCTCCGTGGTGGTGATGGAGCAGTCGAGGGCATAGGAGGCGGCGAGGTATTGGTCATTATGTATCCATATCCGGTGTCACAATAGACTTGGCGAAGGCGGAGCGGGGGGCAGCGTGTGCTGGTTGTAACGCGCCTGCTGCCTAACCACGCGCTCCTCCTCAGCCTCAGCGGTTAGATGAGCTGCCAAGAAAGTATTAGCAGGGTGACATGTACCAACAAACAATATATGCTAGAATTACAACCAATGAGGAGGTGGAGAGATCTCCATCTTTCAATGCAAGTATGAGCCCAAATATTTAGATTATTTCTAGATGGATCCTTCTTAAATAGTTAACACATGCAATCCAAGATGAAACAACATGATGTATTATATCTACCAAACAACCTAAAATAATACTCCCTCCGTCCCAAAATTCTTGTCTTAAATTTATCAAGATATGAATGTTTCTAACACTAAAATGTGACTAGATACATCCATATTTAAACAAGTCTAAGACAATAACTTTGGGACGGAGGGAGTATTACATCTCAAGACACAAAACTGCGGGTCACAATGCTAGCAGCAAAATATTACTATTAGATTATATGAGAATGTAAGGAAACATTTATATAGATGAAAACATTCTACTAACGTAAATACAAATATCGCTAATGATGTGGTGTGTGAAGAAAGGGGAAACAAATATTTACATGATGTTTCATAATTTCGAACATTTGCTATAAATATATTTACATGATGTGGTGTGTGAAGAAAGGGGACACAAATATTTACATGATGTTACATGATGTTAACTTGTGAGAGATCTTGACATGGCCTGTTCTGGTCAAATGAAGTCATCTGCTCAAATATTTTATCTTTGATCTTTATATGGTGCCAAATACATCCACTCACTTGGGAGTGGATGTATAACCCATGTCAGCAAGTTTCATAAACATGTAGTAAGTCAATACGTCATCTTTAGGGCTACACCTACATACCATCCACCTTATCCATGAGTTATTACTCATCGCCTTTACTTCTTACTAATGCTCATCCAGTGTGCACCCGTACGTATAGCTCCCAACCATATAAGACTATAAAAGAAAGCCAAGTTATCTCAAGTGAGCAGCCCCCCTGGATAGTACTTGAGACAATCCACCTAATTTTTATTTTGTTATAGTGTTCCTAGGAATACAAAACACACATTGTGCTTTGCATGCACACTATCACAAATATGTTAGATTTGGGAGGCATTAGAAAAAGATCAGCATGGAGGTAATGGGCTTATAGGCGGTGCATCTCCATGCACCGTTACTCTTTGATGGCCCGAAGCATGCTGATATGAGAGCTGACAGCAACCATAGTCCTCTGTTCTTAATTAATGATTTGTAGTTTTCGTAGCATAGGACTTGCTAGTAGTTTTGAAGAATTCTCATGCCTTTCCTTTTTACCCTAATACCCTAGGATGCCATCATACACGGTTTGCATAATATTAATATGTAATTTCGTCTTGGATGATCCACTTCTCTCGCCATCACTAAAGAACCGGAAACGGTGCAAATGGCCGCAAGAGACTCGAGCATTTTTTTTTTTGCGGTTGGAAAGGAGTTTTATTAATCAAACAGAACAAGTTCAGCCTTACAGAGTTCAGAAACAACATCCGGCACCGACCCGAGCCACACCACTGTGCGGCCTTCAGTTCTACCAAAACCTGCTAAATAATGGCTAACACTATTTTGTTCCCTACGTACATGATCTAACTTAAACCTCCTTCCTTCATTCAGAAGCCTTTGAATCTGATCAACCTGTTGGGCTAAGTCCCTCCACATGGAGGTGTGTTGGCAGCCCAACATCAGCCCACACAAGTCCAACACATATGAACCGTTGATCTGTTCTACATCCAACGGTTGTGAGTGTTTCCTGGTGAAGGGAGCAAGGAGAAAACCCTAGCCACTCCACCCCTTGCTGGTGGTGGCTGCCATTCGTGAGAGTGAGAGAGAGAGCACACAAGAGAAAACACAACCTGAGAGAGAGGAAGAAGAAGAAGCAGAGGTTCTGTCCAGATTTGCTGCATCTGACTAGTCAGTGTTCAAGCTGGTGATTGGAGGCTCAAACGTGCTTGGATCGATCCCAAACTTGGTGAGCTCGTTCCTTACTTTGATTACTTCGATCTGGTTAGCTGGTTTGAGGATTGGGTCAGTGGAGCATCAGATTTGAGAGTGGTTTTGTCAGCTCTGACTGCTGCAGTTTCAGAACAGAGTAGTTTTGGGAGACGAACAGTTTGGGTAGGCAAACAATGTCCGATTGAGCTGAAATTTGGAGAGGATCTCAGGAACTCGTGTGTCTACTTGTCTGCCAAATTTAGTGCTGTTTGGTTCAGCGGTTTAAGAGCAGTTTGCAAAACACTGGAGGGTACAGAAGCTGTGTAAACTCTGTTTTGCTGAAATCTTGCCTCTTGTGGCTGTTGTTGCTGTTGCCGGTTGGCAACGTGGAGAGTGTGTTGTAAATCTCTCTAGAGGTTCTAGAGAAGAATTTATACTCATCATTCTCATAGTGAAGTTGTGTGGACCGGTCGGTCCACAGCCGTGGTTTTTACTCCTCAAGTTGAGGAGGTTTTTCCACGTTAAATCCTGTGTCACTTGTGCATGTTGTTTGTGTTATTCCGCTGCTTACTTGTTGGTTGAAGCTGTCCTCAAAGTTCATCACAAGTAGAGGGGGCTGTGTAGTGTGCATATTTGTCGTGCCGGTGAATTTGTGTAGCGCATTGTTGCTGTCCAGCCCCAACAAAGTGGTATCAGAGCCTTGGTTTGCTTGTGCAAATTGCTGAGTTTCTTGTGGTGAAAGATGGAAGTGAATACCAGCAGGATGATATCTTTGAATGGTACAAATTATCAAGCATGGAAGGGCAAGATGGAGGACTTGTTGTATGTGAAAGAATAGTGGAAGCCAGTGTTCTCCACTGAGATGCCGGAGGGCATTGAGGAAGGTCAGTGGAAGGTACTTCATCGCCAAGCTTGTGGGTTTATTCGGCAATGGGTCGATGACAATGTTTTGAACCATATCATTGATGAGACACATGCACGCACCTTATGGCAGAAATTGGAAGAGTTGTTTGGCCGGAAAGAAGGTACAAACAAGATGTTCTTGATCAAACAATTGATGTGCTTGAGGTACAAAGAGGGCACTCTAATTGCAGATCATGTGAACACATTCCAAGGCACTATAAATCAGCTTTCTTCAATGGGAATAACATTTGAAGATGAAGTGAGAGCTTTGCTGCTACTAGGCTCATTACCGGACAGCTGGGAGACCTTTAAGGTCACGGTTTGCAATTCAGCACCTAATGGAGTTGTCACTTGGAATCTTGTGAAAACCAGGGTACTAAATGAAGAGTCCAGAAAGGTGGCTGAAGCCACTTCTTCCTCACATTTAGAGGTGCTAGTCACTCAGTCCAGGGGGAGAAGCAAGAGCAGAGGTCCAGGTAAAGGGGCAGAAAGAGGTAGGAGCAAATCAAAAAGTAAGTATGCTGATTATGAGTGCCATCACTGCCATCAGAAGGGCCACATTAAGTGGCAATGTGACAAGTGGAAGAAAGACAAAAAGAAAAAGAAGAAACAAGATCAGAAGCAAGTTGACAGTGATAGTGACACAGAGGGCAACCGAGTTACTGCAGTAGAAGAGGACATCATGCTTGTTATGCATGAAGAAAATGAGGGCAGTTTTGGTTCCACTGTTGAGGAGAGGATCACTGTTGTTTCTGATGAAACCGTCAACCTTGTGGATGGTGACGAGATGATTTGGATACCGGACAGCGGTGCTACCATTCATGCTACATCTCGCAGAGAGCTCTTCACTAACTATATATCAGATGATTTTGGTGTTGTGAAGATGGGGAACAATGATAGAGCAGCCATCATTGGAAAAGGAGATGTGCATTTGGAGACCGCAAATGGTACAAGGTTAGTCCTCAAATCTGTGAGGCATGTTGAGGCACTTCGTCTCAACATTATTTCAGTTGGTTTGCTTGATGGAGATGATTACTTGAGCAGTTTTGGAAAAGGGCAGTACAAGCTCACCAAAGGCAACATGATTGTTGCAAGAGGTAAAATGGTCTCAGTTTTGTATCATGTTCATGCTAAGCTCTTTAGCGCTTCAGTCAATGCACTAGAGAAGGATGATCATTGTGTTTTATGGCACAAGAGACTTGGGCACATGAGTGAGAAGGGGATGACAGTGCTGGTGAAGAAAAAATTATTGAAGGGTGTGAAAGGAGTTCACATCAAGAAATGTTCAGATTGTCTAGCAGGGAAGCAACACCGAGTTGCCTTCAAGACTCTACCTCCCCACAAGAAGCCCGAGAAGCTGGACCTGATACATTTCGATGTTTGCAAAATGTCGGTAAGATCTCTTGGTGGTGCTAAGTACTTTGTGACTTTTATTGATGACTTTTCCAGGAAAGTTTGGGCCTTCACTTTGAGGACCAAAGATCAAGTACTAGGTGTATTCAAGCAATTCCAAGACTCGGTTGAGAGAGAAACTGAGAAGAAGATCAAGTGCATTCGCACTGATAATGGAGGAGAGTACATTGGGCCATTTGATGCATATTGCAAGCAGCAAGGTATTAGGCATCAATTTACTCCCTCGAAGACACCACAGCTGAATGCTCTTGCTGAGAGGATGAACAGGACAATTGTGGAGAGAGTTAGATGCTTGTTGTCAAGTGCAAAGCTACGTAAACACTTTTGGGGTGAGGCTTTGATGACTGCAGTTTATCTTATTAATCTCTCACCAAGTTATCCTTTGCAGGGAGATGTTCCTAATAGGGTTTGGTGTGACAAGGACGTCTCATATGACCACCTAAAGGTTTTTGGGTGCAAGGCCTTTGTTCATATTCCTCAAGATGAAAGGTCAAAGCTTGATTCGAAGACACGGCAGTATATCTTTCTTGGTTATGGTGGTGATGAGTTTGGCTACAAGTTTTTTGACCCTATAGCAAGGAAAGTTGTCAGAAGCCGTGATGTTGTGTTTGTTGAAGACCAAACAATTGAGGATATTGTGAAGACAAAGGGGCAGGTTCCTCCTCAGCAGCAGCAAGACATGATTGATTCTGACCCAGTTCCTGCAGCTCCAGCTCCTGTGCAAGTTGAAGCAGATGCAGAAGATGTACAAGATGATGTACATGGTGGTGCAGGTGAAGAAGATGATCCCCAGCAGCAGCAACAAGAGTATGATGCTGAAGTTGATGATCCGGATCAGCAGGAAGCACCAGCACCAGAAAGTCCACTAGCTGCTCCACTCAGAAGATCCAACAGGGGTCGAATTCCTTCTAGCAGGTATCCCTCAGATCAATACGTGGTGTTATTATCTGACGGTTCAGAACCTGAATGCTTTGCAGATGCAATAGAAGATGAGCACAAGAAGGAGTGGAAAAATGCTATGCAAGAAGAGATGGATTCCTTGCATAAGAATCATAGTTATGAGTTGGTGAAGTTGCCCAAGGGCAAGAAAATTTTGAAGAACAAGTGGGTCTACAGAATCAAGCAAGAAGAGCACACATCACATCCAAGGTACAAGGCCAGGCTAGTTGTAAAAGGATTCAGCCAGAGAAAAGGCATTGACTATGATGAGATCTTTTCTCTGATTGTGAAGATGACATCCATAAGAGTAATCCTTGGCATGGCAGCAAGTCTCAACTTGGAGGTTGAGCAAATGGATGTGAAGACTGCATTCCTTCATGGTGAGTTGGAGGAAGAAATATACATGGAGCAACCTGAGGGGTTTCTTGTGAAAGGCAAAGAATACTATGTGTGCAAGCTGAAGAAAAGTCTCTATGGCCTGAAACAAGCACCAAGACAATGGTACATGAAGTTTGAAACTGTCATGGGGGAGCAAGGCTACAAGAAGTGTAGCTCAGACCATTGTGTGTTTATTCAGAGGTTCTCAGGTGATGATTTCATCATATTATTGCTCTATGTTGATGATATCCTGATTGTTGGCAAGAATGTTTCTAGGATTGCTAAGTTGAAGAAGGAGTTGAGCAAATGTTTTTCTATGAAAGACTTAGGTCCAGCAAAGAACATTCTCGGAATGAGAATTGAGCGAGACAGAAATTGCAACAAGTTGTACTTGTCTCAAGAGAAGTATATTGAGAAAGTACTTCAGAAGTTCAGGATGGAAATTGCTAAAGTTGTGAGTTGTCCACTAGCAGCCCATTTCAAGTTGAGCAGAAAGCAATGTCCTACCACTGATGAGCAGAAAAAGGAAATGCATCATGTTCCTTATGCTTCAGCGGTTGGGAGTTTGATGTATGCTATGGTGTGTACAAGGCCTGACATTGCTCACGCGGTTAGTACTGTGAGCAGATTTATGTCCAATCCAGGAAGACCTCATTGGGAAGCCATGAAGTGGATTTTGAGATATCTTCGGGGCAGCACAAATCTGAAACTTTGCTTCGGTGATGGTGAGGCAAAGTTGATTGCCTTTTCAGATTCTGACATGGCTGGAGATGTTGACAGAAGGAAGTCTACTTCAGGTTACTTGGTTACCTATGCAGGGGGGGCGGTGTCATGGCAAAGTAGGCTACAGAAGTGTGTGGCATTGAATACAACTGAAGCTGAATTCATTGCTGTAATAGAGGCGAGCAAAGAGCTATTGTGGCTGAAACAGTTGGCTTGTGAGCTTGGTTTTAAGCCAGACAAGTATGTGTTGTTTTGTGACAACCAAAGTGCTATCCACTTGAGTAAGAATGCAAGTTTTCATTCAAGGTCTAAACATATAGAAGTCCGTTATTATTGGATTCGAGATGTGCTGTATTCCAAGAAAATGCAACTTGAAAAGGTTCACACCGATGACAATGGGGCTGATATGTTGACTAAAGTGGTGACAAGGAAGAAGCTCGAACTATGCTGCCGGCTCGCTGGCATGGCTGCCGGAAGGCAGTGAGACCCTCCATGATGTCGGGAGGGGGAGTTTGTTGGGCTAAGTCCCTCCACATGGAGGTGTGTTGGCAGCCCAACATCAGCCCACACAAGTCCAACACATATGAACCGTTGATCTGTTCTACATCCAACGGTTGTGAGTGTTTCCTGGTGAAGGGAGGAAGGAGAAAACCCTAGCCACTCCACCCCTTGCTGGTGGTGGCTGCCATTCGTGAGAGTGAGAGAGAGAGCACACAAGAGAAAACACAACCTGAGAGAGAGGAAGAAGAAGAAGCAGAGGTTCTGTCCAGATTTGCTGCATCTGACTAGTCAGTGTTCAAGCTGGTGATTGGAGGCTCAAACGTGCTTGGATCGACCCCAAACTTGGTGAGCTCGTTCCTTACTTTGATTACTTCGATCTGGTTAGCTGGTTTGAGGATTGGGTCAGTGGAGCATCAGATTTGAGAGTGGTTTTGTCAGCTCTGACTGCTGCAGTTTCAGAACAGAGTAGTTTTGAGAGACGAACAGTTTGGGTAGGCAAAATGTCCGATTGAGCTGAAATTTGGAGAGGATCTCAGGAACTCGTGTGTCTACTTGTCTGCCAAATTTAGTGCTGTTTGGTTCAGCGGTTTAAGAGCAGTTTGCAAAACACTGGAGGGTACAGAAGCTGTGTAAACTCTGTTTTGCTGAAATCTTGCCTCTTGTGGCTGTTGTTGCTGTTGCCGGTTGGCAACGTGGAGAGTGTGTTGTAAATCTCTCTAGAGGTTCTAGAGAAGAATTTATACTCATCATTCTCATAGTGAAGTTGTGTGGACCGGTCGGTCCACAGCCGTGGTTTTTACTCCTCAAGTTGAGGAGGTTTTTCCACGTTAAATCCTGTGTCACTTGTGCATGTTGTTTGTGTTATTCCGCTGCTTACTTGTTGGTTGAAGCTGTCCTCAAAGTTCATCACAAGTAGAGGGGGCTGTGTAGTGTGCATATTTGCCGTGCCGGTGAATTTGTGTAGCGCATTGTTGCTGTCCAGCCCCAACACAACCAGCATAGAATAACGAGACCTGTCTGTCTCTGGAGCCTTGATCATGTTTAGCGCAACGAGACAGTCCATCTCCACATATATCGGTTGTTGCGTTCATTGCAGTGCGAGGTTAACTCCCTCCATGCAAGCTAGCAATTCGGCCTCCAGGGGTCCTGCAGACGCCCGCAGTTCTCGACAAGAGGAGAAGATGATCTCGCTGATGTTGTTGCGGAGGATCATACCAGCCCCGGCCGTCCCTGTGTTGGCGCAGAAGGATCCATCGACATTCAGATTAGTACATCCTTCAGCCCCCATGGATAGTACTTGAGATAATTCACCTGTGTTGGCGCAGAAGGATCCATCCGCATTCAGCTTCGTACATCCTTCAGCCCCCATGGCTAGTACCAGCCCCGGTCGTCCCTGTGTTGAGACAATTCACCTCATTATTATTTTGTTATACTGTTCTTAGGAAATACAAAATGCACATTATCGCAAATATGTTAGATTTGGGAGGCATTAGGAAAAGATCAGCATGGAGGTAATGGGCTTATTGGCGGTGTATCTCCATGCACTGTTACTGTTTGATAGCCTGAAGCATACTGATATGAGAGCTGTGAGCAACCATAGTCTTCTGTTCTTAATTAATGATTTATGGTTTTCATAGGGGCGACGCTAGGCGCCGGTGCGCCGGCCCAAACGGTTCGGCCGGTCCAGCCCCAACCGTTCGATCTATGCGTTGACTTCCCCTGCTCTTCTTCCCCTCCACACGAAGCGTGCGTGCTGCTCACCTGCACGTCCTCCTGGCCCGCCAGCAACCACCTCACCTACGCCCCCTCTCTCCGCCGCTCCCGCGCTGCTGGATGCTGCACTCGCCGCCAGTCGCCGCCGTCTTGTCTCATGTATCTCGCCGGATCCATGCATCTAGTGTCGTGGTTCTAAGTCTGACAGTAGAATGGGGGGTAGGTATGGAGAGGCAAGATCCTAGATATGGAGTAGTTGTAAAGACAAGGGATGTACGAGTTCAGGCCCTTCTCGGAGGAAATAACAGTCCTACGTCTCGGAGCCCGGAGGCGGTCGACTGGATTATGTGTGTATAGATTACAGGGGTGCCAACCCCTTACATTGAGGAGGGGGGTGGCTTATATAGTGTCCGCCAGACCCCTCCGGCCCTCAGCAATGCAGGGTTTAAAGTACATTAAGGCTAGGCGTTACTGGTAACGCCTTACACAAAGTGTCCTAAATGCCATAAAGACTACTTAATTACAGACCGTTTGGATGCAGAGTGGCTCTTGATCTCCTGGTGGTCGAGTGAGTCTTCATGGTCGAGTCCTTCGGGTCCGTCGAGTGAAGTCTCCCTTGGTCAACTGGAAGGCAGTTTCTTCTGATGGTGTCCTTGGGAAGGGTATTTAAGACAGGTCTATGACCCTATCCTAGGTACATGACTTCATCATTAGCCCCCGAATGGATCGAGGTTTGAGTGAGGAAGGAGTTGTTAATCTTTCCGGCCTGTTTTTGTGTTCTGAACATGTCTCATCTTGGACCAATAATCTTTTTGTTGATGCAGCAACTTTTCTTTCAGTCGCCTTGATCCATTCTTTTCTTATGTCGAGTAAACTTTTGAACCTAGTAAACTTCCGAGCGACGGGTCACAGGAAATCTTCCATCTGACAGATTGATCTACTGTTAGCGGATTTTGTGGGATCCGAATTTTGGGAAGCGCGCGAAGCGGGGCGGACCGCGGCGCTCGGATGGGATAGGGCATAGACGCCTCGATTTCTGCACCGCCTTTTTCGCCACGTATCGTGTGCACGCGACTGTTTCGAGATATGATGGGATCGTCCGGGCCCACCCATCAGCCACTCGGAAGTGTCCTTATAAAAGGCGCCAGGTGAGGGTTTTTCAACAGTATCCCCCCATTCCTCCCTCTGCCCTCTCCCTCTCCGCCCGCCGTGTCTGTTCTCGCTCCCGCTCATCCACTCCTCGTGCGCTTCGTCGGCGACAATGGTGAAGGAGAAGACGGCGGCTTTGGAGCGCGCCAAGAAGGCGACGGCGACGGGGAAGGCGAAAGGGAGAGCGCCTAGTCGGGGAGGATCCTCGTCCAGGTCCCGCCTGCCGCAAGGCTGGGTACAAGGGGATTGGATCCGCTCGACCATCACCGAGACAGATCTCACTGAGATGGCCAACGAGGGCTTGATCCCTCATGGGGCAGCGAGGCTCCCGGGGAACGAGTGGCAACCACAGCCGCAGGAGGGTGAGTGCGTTCTTCTAGCTACTCACGTCGACCGTGGGTTCTCCCTGCCTCCGAGTGTTTTCTTCCGTGGTTTCTTGAATTTCTTTGGGGCGCAACTCCATCATTTCAATCCAAATTCCATCGCCTACCTTGCTGCCTTCGTGTCCATGTGCGAGAACTTTCTGGGCTGTCGACCGCACTGGGGTCTCTTTACGCACATATTCACTTGTCGCTCACAGACAGTGAAAAAGGAGAGTCCGGATGACGATAGGACTAAGGTTATTCAGATGTGCGGGGGTCTTGGGATTCAGATGAGGAGCAAGAGCACTTTTCCGGCCATGACCCTTCCTGAGTCGGTTAGGGGGTGGCAATCGACTTGGTTCTATTGCCAAGACGAGTCGACGTCGGGGCAGTCGACTGGTCTCCCTCCGTTTTCCATGGACCGAGTGAACAAGCCCTCTTCTCTGAAGGTGCTCCCTGAGGAGAAAGCCCAAGTAAAGATATTGATGGAGCGTGTAGTCCAGTAGTTCGGGAAGGAGTGACGGGCATCCAACCACTTCAGTACCGAGGCCACTCGATGTGGCTGTACTATGGAACCGAGGATGAAACTCGGGTCCATCCGGAAGCAGTCGACGATGCCACACTGGAGAGGTGGATGGCCGCGATCACAGGGAATAAGGACAACCCTCGAGGAGCCAGGGGGATTCCGCCACTCGACCATTCCTACACTCCGGACCCGGTATGCCTGTTTTATCTTCGATTGCAATCTTGCTATACACATTCTGTTTTTGCTGCAAATTGGTCGATTGATCTTTGTTTTGTTGTCTGTCAGGCCACCACTGAATTATACTCGATGCCCAATGGAGCACAGACGCCGACTGAGGAGGAGGAAGGAAGTGGAGGCGAAAGCCAAGAGGACTGGGATTCGGATGCTGCTGCTGATGATGAAGGTGATGACTCTGATGGGGAGGAAGAAGAGGAGGAGGAGGAGGAAGTTGCACCGCCTCGCTCGGAAAGACGCTCGAAGCTCGTCCATGACCCTGCAACTGAGCGTGGTAAGGGGGTCGCAACTGTCGTTCAGTCGACAAGGCGCCCTCGAACCACTTCTCCGGTGCCGACCGAGAAAGCTCCGAAGCAATCCAGGGTGGCACCGTCGAAGCCGGCCAAGGTCTTGCCGAAGATGAAGATGGTGATCCCCACTATCTCAGGGTAATGATGGTACTTGAGTTTTTCTGTTCCCCATGAACTTATTCTTGGTCGACTCATGAATCATTCGACTGACTTCTGGAACTGCAGCGCTGCTACTTCTGATACCTCGGCCAGGGCTGACGATCATGAGATGGAAGACGCTGCCACTTCAAAACCTGGTACGACTTTCATAACTCTGTCTTCAATCGATTGACTTTTTGTCTCTAATTTTTGATTCTTTTCTGTAGCTCCGTCTAATGTCGTTATTACCCTTCCTGACGACGACGATGAGGAACCACTGAAGCAAAGAAGGAGTAGGAAAGCGTCTGCTGGCAAGGCGACTCAGAACGTGCCGGCGCCCGAGACACTGGTTGCGGAAGGAGAGAACACCACTCATCCCACCGTATCTTTTGCGGTGCCTTTGACGAGTGCTCACCCCACATCGTCGAGTGCTGCACAGCCTTCACTTTTCTCGACCCACTAAGTCCCAGAGGATCAAGCTAGTGCTGCGAAAGAAGCAATACGCCAGGCGGGAGTCATGATGGAGCAAGTGAAGGCCATCCGAGAAGCCAGCCAGGCAGCCTATGACGCCAGTTCCGCTCTTCAAAGTAACGTTCAGGTCAGTCGGTCATCGCCTGTTCTGTTAGGATATGATATCTGAAAATTCTTCTTTCTGAAATCCATAGTGATTGTCCTACACCCACTGGGTGTGTCGATTGGAATTCCAGGTTAGTGGGGGCACGCTGAGTGCACCCACTGGGTGTAGTCCCCAAGGCTATGGTGGACTGCTGGCAGTCGACCATAGTCTTTATAGTTTAAGTGTTTCCTTCATTCGACTAGATCGAATGGATTTCCAGACGGGTGGGGGCACGCTGAGTGCACCCACTGGGTGTAGTCCCCGAGACTGTGGTCGACTACTGGCAGTGGACTACAGTCTGAAGAGCATCTCCCATTTTTTTTGTGTGTGTTGGTCGACTGGTCGACTCTGACTAGATAGAACTAGTGGGGGCACGCTGAGTGCACCCACTGGGTGTAGTCCCCGAGACTATAGTCGAATGTTTGTATTCGGCTGCGGTCTTAGAAACGTATGATTTTTCCTTAGTCACTCGGAAGTGAATTGTCTTTGACATTTTGTCGATTGGTTCTTCGTAGAAATCCTGCGACCTTGCGGCTCGCTACACTGAGTTGGAGAACAAACACATCCAGCTCGAGCTTGATCTGAAGCTGGTCCAGGAGAATTTAATGAAGGCGAAGGAAGAAACTAAAGGTATGTTTGGTGAGGCCTTCGACGACTGTCTTTGCCTCTCATTTGTTTCAAATTCTGACCTTGCTGTAACTTTGCAGGCAAAGTGAAGGATGCTCAGAAGAAGAAAGACCTGAGTTGGCTGAAATGCAGAAAACAACTTTAGAGAAGACCAAGCTCGCAGACGAGAAGTTGGCTTCGGTCACCTAGCTTGAAGAAGAAAACACCAATCTGAAAGCTGCTCTTGATGCTGCCAACAAAGAGGTCAGTCGAATGAAAAGTGATAAGATTGCCCTGAGTGACAAGGCTAGTGAGCTGGTGGGGAAGAAGAACGATCTGGAGGCTTATCTGGGCGGACTCGCCAAGAAGCTATTCCTCATGCTCGAAGGTAATCCTTTTGCACCAAACCAGTATTTTAACTGTTATCTTTCCATTCGACTGTTGTCTTGACTCGGTGGTTGTGCTTGCAGAATTTTGCCAGAACTTTGAGGAGGAAACTGGTCGACTGGAGCCAAACCTGGACCCCATCAACTCTCCCGTGAATGACGAAGTCGCCATGAACGTGCTCCGACTCGAATCTCGTGTTGCCGCCGTCGTTGATTATCTCGCAAGGCTGAAGGTCGCCACTTCCCGCATCGACGCTACACTCGGCCCAGAGAGACGCTCCAGAATGACCTCGAGTCTCTGATGACTCGACTGAACACAGTCCCAGGTCGAGTGCAAGAATGGAAGAAATCTTCTGCCAGGTGTGGCGCAGATGTCGCTCTATCTCTGGCCCGAGTCCATTGCAAGGATGCATGAGAAGACAAGTTGGCGGCTCTTCGGGTGGCTAACACCAAGAAGCACGATTTCAGGTCTTTCATGGAAACCTTCATCGCCGCTGCCACTCGGATTGCTGATGGAATCGACCTTGACGAGTTCGTTGCACCTTCCAGCCCTCCACAGGAGGGGTAAAAAACTTCTTGAGCCCGACACTTTAATTTTGCGTCGGTATGCCGAGTGATTTTTGTAACCGACAAACCTTAACAGGCTTAGCGCCTGAGCACTTTCGGTCCCGTTAGGTATTTGTCCGAACTTGGATTCGACGTTTGAATATGCTTGCATTTGGTTTGAGATGTCTTTTGCAGGTTAAAGCGAGGTACTTATTGCAATCGACTTGTTCCCCAATTTACTTAGGCAGGCACTGGGCTGCAGCTAAGCCTCCGAGTGGGAGGTTTGCTCTCCACTCGGTAGGATTTTCACAACTTAGGCGAGCACTGGGCTGCAGCTAAGCCCCTGAGTGGGGAGGTTTGCTCTCCACTCGGTAGGATTTTCACAACTTAGGCGAGCACTGGGCTGCAGCTAAGCCCCCGAGTGTGGAGGTTTGCTCTCCACTCGGTAGGATTTTCAAAACTTAGGCGAGCACTGGGCTGCAGCTAAGCCCCTGAGTGGGGAGGTTTGCTCTCCACTCGGTAGGATTTTCAAAACTTAGGCGAGCACTGGGCTGCAGCTAAGCCCCCGAGTGGGGAGGTTTGCTCTCCACTCGGTAGGATTTTCAAAACTTAGGCGAGAACTGGGCTGCAGCTAAGCCCCCGAGTGGGGAGATTTGCTCTCCACTCGGTAGGATTTTCACGTTGTGTTTGTGGCGTAGCTCGAAGGAGAGGGTAGCAGTCGACTTGTACCTCGTCCTCCTTGCGGAGCGCACGTTGTACTTGTGGCGTAGCTCGGAGGAGAGGATAGCAGTCGACCTGCACCTCGTCTTCCTTGCGGAGCGCACGTTGTACTTGTGGCGTAGCTCGGAGGAGAGGATAGCAGTCAACTTGCACCTCGTCTTCCTTGCGGAGTGCACGTTGAATTTGAACTTAGGCGAGTATTTAGACTGCAGCTAAGCCCCCCGAGTGGGAGGCTGGCTCACCACTTGGTAGGATTTTGTTGGAACTTAGGCGAGTACTTGGACTGCAGCTAAGCCCCCGAGTGGGAGGCTGGCTCACCACTCGGTAGGATTTTATTAAAACTTAGGCGAGTACTTGGACTGCAGCTAAGCCCCCGAGTGGGAGTCTGGCTCACCACTCGGTAGGATTTTATTGAGACTTAGGTGAAACGGATTCGCAGCTAAGCCCCCGAGTGGGAGACTGGCTCGCCACTCGGTAGGATTTTATTGAAACTTAGGCGAAATGGATTTGCAGCTAAGCCCCCTAGTGGGAGGCTGGCTCGCCACTCGGTAAGGATTTTTTTTTTACAAACTTAGGCGAAACGGATTCGCAGCTAAGCCACCCACTGAGGGGGAATTTTATTGAACAAATAAAAGTGACAAAAGTTATTGGGGAAATTATGACACTATTATCTTGCAAAACATGAACTACAGAAGTATTTTTATTACAACTCATCCGAGTGAAAACTTTAAGTGTAAAATGGGCGGAGTAACTCCGCGTTCCAAGCTTGAGGTTCGTCGATATTGTGCTCGACGTTGTAGAGACGTTACGCTCCGTTGTGGAGAACCTTGGTGAAGATGAAGGGTCCTTCCCAAGAAGGAGCAAGCTTGTGTGGTTTCTGCTGATCCACTCGGAGAACCAAATCTCCTTCCTGGAAGGCTCGACTCTTCACGTTTTTGGCGTGGAAACAACGCAAGTCTTGTTGGTAGATGGTCGATCGGATCAGAGCCATCTCCCTTTCTTCCTCTAGGAGGTCGACTGCATCCTGCCGCGCTTGTTCTGCTTCAGCTTCGGTGTAGAGCTCAACCCGAGGAGTGTTATGGAGCAGATCACTCGGTAAGACCGCCTCCGCTCCATAGACCAAGAAGAATGGAGTTCTTCCGGTCGACCAGTTAGGCGTGGTCCTTAGACCCCACAGCACCGAGGGGAGTTCATCGACCCATGCTCCAGCCGCATGCTTGAGGTCACGCATCAGTCGGGGTTTCAACCCTTTGAGGATCAAGCCGTTGGCCCGCTCCGCTTGTCCATTCGACTGGGGATGGGCGACTGAAGCGTAGTCGACTCGTGTGCCCTGAGATGTGCAGAATGCCCTGAATTCCTCCAAATAGAAGTTTGATTCATTGTCAGTGATGATGCTGTGTGGGACTCCATATCTGAATATCAGTTCTCTGATGAAGCTGACAGCAGTACCGACGTCAAGGTTATTGATGGGCTTAGCCTCAATCCAGTTAATGAACTTGTCGACTGCTACCAGTACATGTGTGAAACCGCTTTGTCCTGTCCTCAAGGGACCAACCATATCCAAACCCCATACTGCGAAGGGCCAGACGAGTGGAATGGTCTTCAGAGCTGATGCAGGCTTGTGTGACATGTTGGAGTAAAATTGGCATCCTTCGCACTTGTCGACTATTTCCTTTGCCATTTCATTCGCCCTTGGCCAATAAAATCCGGCTCAGTATGCTTTGGCCACGATGGTCCGAGAGGACGCATGATGGCCACAGGTCCCCGAGTGGATGTCATCAAGGATTATCCGACCTTCTTCTGGCGTTATGCACTTCTGACCAACTCCAGTCGCGCTCTCTCTGTATAGCTGTCCTTTGATCACAGTAAAGGCCTTGGATCGACGAACGATCTATCGAGCCTCTTCCTCGTCGTCCGGGAGCTCTTTTCTCAGGATATACGCGATGTATGGAACTGTCCAGTCGGGAGTGATTACTAAAGCCTCCATGACCAAGTCGACCACCGCTGGGACTTCAACCTCAGCCGGATCTGTGGCACTCTTGGGCTGTGGAGCTTCTTCGGTAAAAGGATCTTCTTTGACTGATGGAGTATGGATATGCTCCAAGAACACATCGCTGGGAATGGCTTCCCTCTTGGAACCTATCTTTGCCAAATCATCAGCCGCTTGATTTTTCAGTCGGGGTATATGATGGAGCTCTAACCCCTCAAACTTCTTTTCCAGCTTCCTCACTGCATTGCAGTATCCAGTCATGGCTGGGCTTCTAACGTCCCACTCCTTCATCACTTGGCTAACCACCAAATCTGAGTCGCCATAAACCATAAGGCGACGGACGCGGAGTGAAATGGCCATGCGCAACCCATACAAAAGGGCTTCGTATTCTGCCTCATTGTTGGAGGAATCAAAGTGAATCTGGAGCACATATCTGAGCTTGTCTCCTCTGGGGGAAACCAGGACTACCCCAGCACTGGAACCATTTAACATCTTGGAGCCATCAAAGAACATGGTCCAATGCTCCGAGTGAACTTGAGTCGGCTGCTGCTGTTCAATCCACTCGGCAAGGAAATCTTCTGTTGCTTGGGACTTAATGGCTTTCTTTGCCTCAAACTTGATATCAAGGGGAAGGAGTTCAATCGCCCATTTCGCCACTCGACGACTTGCGTCTCTGTTATGCAGAATCTCTGAAAGTGGAGCGTCGCTGACGACTGTAATGGAATGATCAGAGAAATAATGAGCAACCTTCTTCATGGTCATGTAGATTCCATACACAAGCTTCTGATAATGAGGATATCTTTGCTTTGATGGAGTCAAAACTTCAGACAGATAGTACATTGGGCGTTGAACTTTGAAGGCTTTCCCTTCTTCTTCCCGTTCGACCGTAAGTACTGTACTGACGACTTGTCCTGTGGCTGCAATATAAAGCAACAGAGGCTCTTTGCTGATTGGAGCAGCAAGCACCGGCTGGGTGGAGAGCAGAGCTTTTAGCTCGGCAAACGCTGCATCAGCTTCTGGAGTCCACTCGAACTTGTCTGCCTTCTTCATCAGTCGGTAAAGAGGCAATGCCTTTTCACCGAGTCGAGAGATGAATCGACTTAACGCGGCCAAACATCCAGTAAGCTTCTGGACATCGTGCACCCGCACAGGGCGTTTCATTCGGAGTATAGAGCCAACTTTTTCTGGGTTAGCATCGATTCCTCGTTCGGAAATAAGAAAACCGAGTAACTTTCCACCAGGAACTGCGAATGTGCACTTTGACGGATTGAGCTTGATATCATACCTCCTGAGATTGGCAAATGTTTCAGCGAGGTCAGTCAACAGGTCGGAACCCTTTCGTGACTTGACCACAATATCATCCATGTACGCTTCAACGTTCCGACTGATTTGAGTGAGTAAACACTTCTGAATCATCCGCATGAACGTGGCTCCGGCATTCTTGAGGCCGAATGGCATGGTAATATAGCAGAAGCACCCGAGTGGAGTGATGAAAGCTGTTTTATCTCATCGGGTCCGTACAGACGGATCTGATGGTACCCGGAATAAGCGTCTAGAAAAGACAATCTCTCGCATCCTGCGGTCGAGTCAACAATTTGATCGATGCGAGGGAGAGGAAAATGATCTTTCGGGCAGGCCCGATTGATGTGTTTGAAATCAATGCACATGCGGAGTGACTTGTCCTTCTTGGGAACCATGATGACATTGGTGAGCCACTCGGAGTGGTATATCTCTCGGATAAACCCCGCCGCCAATAGTCGAGCCACCTCCTCACCAATGGCTTTTCTCTTCTGGACAGCGGACCGTCGAAGATGTTCTTTGACTGGTTTTGCTGCTGAATCGACTCTAAGGCGATGCTCAGCTAGCCCCCTGGGAACACCCGACATGTCAGCAGGCTTCCATGCAAAGATGTCCCAGTTCTCACGGAGGAACTGGATGAGCGCTTCTTCCTATTTAGGGTCGAGTGTTGTGGAAATATGGGTCGGAGCCACATTGGGGTCAGTCGGGTGAATGTGAACAGGCTTCGTCTCACCGGACGACTGAAATGCTGATTCTATGGCAGGCTTTTTGGCCCGCAACAAATCACTCGGATCTGCGTTTTTCTTGTACCCCTCCAGCTCGACCATGGTTATCTGGGAAACGGCAATTTTCGAGCCTTTCTGAAAACACTCTTCTGCCATCTTCCGATTGCCAGTGACAGTGATCACGCCTTTGGGGCCGGGCATCTTCAGTTTGAGGTACACGTAACATGGTCGAGCCATGAAGCGTGCGTAAGGTGGTCTCCCCAAAATAGCATGGTAAGCGCTCTGAAAATCCACGACTTCAAATGTCAGCTTCTCTTTGCGGAAATGCTTCAAGTCACCGAACACCACGTCCAGAGCTATTTAGCCGAGTGACTCAGCCTTCTTTTGGGTATAACTCCATGAAAACTCATGTTGCTGGTGCTCAGTCGGGACATCGGAATGCCCATTCCTTTCAGCGTCTCCGCATATAATATGTTCAGCCCACTACCACCATCCCTTAGCACCTTCGTCAGTCGAGTGCCTTCGACGACCGGGTCGACCACCAAAGCTTGCCTCCCAGGGGTGGCTATGTGAGTCGGGTGATCAGACTGGTCGAATGTAATGGGAGCTTGGGACCATCTCAAATAACTGGGCGTCGCCGAGGCGACCATATTCACCTCACGGTTGATAACCTTCAATCGGCTTTTGCTTTCCACATCAGTAAAGATCATCAGAGTGGAGTTAACAATTCTGATACGTCAAATATTAGTATCACAGTATCGTATATTGGTTTTTGACGTCAACAATTCATATATAAAGAAGTAGTTCACCCGTGGCATGTGCACCTAAAGACACCACCTCACAATTTAGCTACAAAAAAGTGGTTCAAGATGATTTAGACACAAAGAAGAAATTCATCAATTCAATAACTGAATAAGCCTCGGAGCATGTAGAAAAACTATGATATTTTTGGGGCATAATTACCAAATGTGTTGTATATGGGGTGAAGTAATTCTTGGTTTATGTTCACTTAAACATGGTATTTAATTTTTCTTGTCGAATCTTATTGTTCTTCAACACACTTATATTCTAATTAGATTGGAATCGCATTATAATTTACTTTAACTTTAATCACATGTTCTGTTTTACTGGTTAAATTTTATGTTTAAGCCCTATAACTTAATTTTAAATAACATAAATATATTTAACACTTTACTTCTTGTTTATTATTTTGCAATTCAGATGTAAATGAAGTTGTATTTTTATCCATCCGTTTTATAAAATATGTCTAATATTATTATCGGGAATTATAATGCACAGATGTGTCTGCTCGTCCTTTCAAGCGCCATGGGCGCCACACCATTTAATGTGTTAGACCGGCCGCGCATGTGATGATGAGCCGATTGCTTGCTACTGTCATATCCTCCGTGGGTGATGTTGTGTAAGTCATGCGTTAGGGCATCCCACTATTTTTTTGTACAACACAAAATCTTGATCGACCACGATCTAAGTTTCTTTTCTAGTGCAAAGGCATCTAATTTGTAAGTGCTCACGTTATGCTCAATTTGTATGCATGGTTTCATAAAAAACTTGTACGCATGTTTATATATATTCCTGATAGATCAGACCGGCCGCTCATGTATGATGATCCTATTACATGCTACTGTCGTGTTCGCCGTGGGTGATGCTCTGTAAGTCGCGCCTTAGTGCATCCATTAGTTTTTTGAATTTTCATCGAAATTCACGTTTGTATGTGAAAGATTAAAAGGAAGACAAACTACATGCAAAAAACCAAATTGTTTTTCGCTGGAGTTTTGTATTTTTTTACTTTCAATGAAATTTGGCATGTACTTGGATTTTCATATTTTTCAGGTTTATTATCTTCTTCTTTTTTGGTGGCGACATTGCTCTAATCACACACATACATTTGTTCCTACTTTTATCGATGTACAGACGACATTTTTCCTACCAAATATTGGATGTACACATGAACTTTTTCAAACCAGCTACCAATCCCAGCCGTACCCACAATCACGTTTTATTAGAGAATCCAATCAGCTTTAATTAAGAGCCATGCATGAGGTGGCTGCGCGGCTGGGCCAGAGAGGCTGGTCTTGGGCGTGAGCACTGTGCTGGGCCTTGGAGGGTCACGCGGCCCACACGAGCGAGCAGGGGAGGCTTGGTCGTCGTTCTCCTCGAACCAGGGCATAGGCAGGAGGTGGCTTGCAGCGGCGCTGGAGGCAAACTCCGACGGGGACGGCGAGGGGCGGTGCAGATCTAGCGCGGGAGTGGTGGGGATGGGTTTCCCGCGGCCAGATCCGAGCATGGACGACTCGTGGCGGCGGCTGTGGAGTTCCTGGCGGCCTAAAGAGAGAGAGATGTGATGAAGAGAGAAGAAGGAGGAGAGAGAGATGCGCTGCTCTGCTGGTCCGGCGAGGGACCGGTCGTCGGCGGCGAGGCGAGATAGAGGATGTCCGGCCGACGCGGTCGGGCGCAGCAGGGAGCTCGAGAGGGAGCTCAGGGAAGCGGCGGCATACTGGCGCAGCTCGTCCCGAATTAGCGGTACGAAACGTTTTTTTTTACTTATTTACTGAACTGCGGGTTCAATTACTCAAAATCACAAGGGCTTTTTTGTAAAAAGGATGCGACGGTGAACCCGAGAGACTCAATCCGTATTTTATTATTAGGATTAGGAAAAGATAGCACAAATGCCCGTGCGTTGCAACGGAAGAAACAAACTCACACGCCGAACATGACTCAAAGACCCATGCAGGCCCACATCCTCTACCCCAGCCATGTAATTGCTTATCGTCCTTCCACCCTCGCCGACAGAGTGGTCGTGGTATCCACCTGATCACAATGCGCCCGAACATGGTCAATACCAAGGCGATGAGTTCAAGCATTGCACGACTCACTTGTCACTGAACCATGCTAGCGCAGTGAAATGTTTAAAAACTTATCTCGTTGAGCTAGACATGAGGGCCGCCTTGCGCGAGCTACACCATGCACCTGGTCCATATGTACACTGACCCTCATACGCCCTCTCGCTTTTGAATCAATGTTGCAGACTTGTTTCATTGGAGGGGGTGGGGGATGGTCCGTGTTAGAATAAATCCGAGGCTACCGTCGATCTTCCGAGGACCAAGCAATCACACAAGCACAACACCGAGATTTGTTAACGAGGTTCACCGATATGGCTACATCCCCGGGGCTTGACTACGGGCGCTCCTCCCCATGACACAGTCACAATACCGCACCCTGGCCACCCGGGCGCCGGCACACGCCGCCGGCCCCCCCTTGCGCGTCTGTGCTATTATGTTGGCATAGGTTACATCGTGTGTCTACCCCCGCTATACAAGAGAGGCCTAGGATACAAGTATCCTACTAGGACACGACTCCATATCCTGTCTAAACACAATACTACTCAGAGTCCAACTGTAACCTACCGTGTGCACTATATTCGACACAACTCTATTAAACTCCACCTTGGCGAATATTCTACACCACCTTGAATTCGTCAATGCGTCAAACTTCCATGTACATTGGACTTGAGCTTGTCCCATGAGTATCGCTGCTACTCCAAAGACTCTATGTGACTCCGCTGTCCAGGTCGAGTCTCAAGGGTCGCGAAACCACACCACTCAACCCCCACTGCAGAGTATCACCGATCATCACCGACCGATGACGAGTTTCACGCTTCCATCAGACCACTGGGCTCCAGTCCGAATTATGTGTCACTCGCTTTTCCTGCTGAATAGGCTTCGACTCACTAGTACAGAACCGGCCTTTAGTGCCGGTTCGTGACGGGCTTTAGTGCCGGTTCGCCAATCGGCACTAAAGAGTGGGGACTAAAGGTCCCCTCCCTTTAGTACCGCTTCGTCACGAACCGGCGCTAAAGTGCCACCACGTGGCACGAGCCAGGCCCGTTTGCGTGTAGGGCTTTAGTACCGGTTGGTAACACCAACCGGTACTAAATGTTTGGGTGTTTTTTTTAATTTTTCTTTAATTTTGTGTTTTAAATTTAATTTAGTGATTGTTTTACATTATAATGAGTTGTTAAATCATTAGGTGAAAGTACCGCGGATTAGTTTTCGACTGGATGCATTTATTGGATATCTCTAGCTACTAGCTAGATAGCTAATTAAGTGAGATCAAGTATAGCCATATCCATATTATACTTGATCAACCTATAATATATACGGATATGGCATATACTTGATCGATCACTTAGGTAACGTAGGAAAATATCATCACCAGCACTAGCTTGAAGAAGAAACATTCACTTGTACCAGAAGCAAAAATATCATCGAGTTCAACATGCATGATTGTACCAGAAACATTCACTTAAAGAAGAAGCATTCATATATAACACCACAAAAGCAAATCACCTAAGTTCAGAACGAAGAACACGGACATGAAAGGACAAGTATTAATTAAGAGCAGCATGAAGAACTAGCTAAATCACTCCTGGTAGCTACTCTCTCTCTGATAAAATAGCATAGAACATGTATAGCTCTCCTGATTGATCATACTGGAGCATGCAGATGAACCTGTCTCCTAATCGTGGGTTGCGCTTCTCATTGCTGCCCCCTAGTACTTCTCTGCGATCATTAACAATTTTCCTCCAATCTTTCACTATTAAGCATTCATCGCTTCTAAAAATCTTTAATGCATTCATGTGCAATGCAGGATATCTTGGTCGTAAGCTAACAATTGACATCTGTCCTTTAGTCTCGATCCCCTGAGGCACAACTGTCATCGGGAGTCCCTGTTGAAGAACATCGTATAGTACTTAATTAATATACTTAGCAATGAAAGTTTAGCAAAAAAATTATGTTTGCAAAATATGAACTGAGGACAAATAGTAAATATCTTACCATCATTCCTAAATAGATGTGACCGTAGTTCAATACCATCACTATTGGTCGCACGTTTTGAGTACTAACATTTCTAAGTGCAGGAAAAAAATTTGTCTTGACAGTATGAAGATCCTCAAGCCATGAAACATAATGACTTATCTCCTCGCAGTTTAGTTCAGCTCCGGGACAGTAGTAGGTCCTGTCTACCAAGCGCCGGACATGTTTGGTTGAATGGAGATAAGCTGTCAATAGAAATTAGTTGTCAGTTATTTTTGAATAAGCAATATCAAAGAAAAAATATAGTTGAGAAGAACTCACATAATGGTTGAACTGGAGACGTCTGCACATCGACCCATATGTCTCTATTACCTTCAATACCATCTTCCGGACGAATATAAAAGGTGATAACCATACCAGGCTCAAATGCATAAGCCTTGCATAGTGCTTGCCAAGTTTTGCATTCAAAATAGCTGTACGTGTGTGCATTGTATACTTTGACGTTAAAGTATAACCATCATGCTCAGTTTTCAGATAAGCTCTCTTTACCTCCATAGTTTTCATATCTTTGAAACCTATCTTATCCAAGACAAAAATTCTTGCATGGCAGGGGATGCACTAATAGAATAGTGAAAATTAAAAATTATTAGTCAGGCAAATGAAGCATATATAAGTCATGCTTAATTACGAAAACAGACTTGTCGTTGTGACTTACTGTATCGAATTCGAAGGTCACATCCAGCTTGATGCTGAATCGCCTACCATCAACAAGGAAATTTCTGTCGCACTGACCGCGCTGATCTTCACAGAATTCGCACATAATGAAATTTTTCCGTCGTCAGACGACATTTCCTATGTTCATATTAGGCCAAACATTAAAC
>OY997274.1:610862392-610917392 GCA_963921465.1 Triticum timopheevii | reverse complement strand
ACAAACTCTTAATTCACCACACGTATGTAGCTTCTGGATCTTTTCCTTTCTTTCTTGATAGCAAACAAATCACGACCAGACTCTGTCCTTGTGCCGTTTCCTTTTTTTCACCAAACAAATCTCCGTCACGTATGTAATAGCAGCATCTCTCCACGGGTAGACCCCACTAGGCCTTGCCTGTACGCACCTGGGGCAGCATCACGTCTCCACCTCATGGCTACACAAGGGCCTAGCCCATCAAGAACGCACACAACCAGTCACCTGGACGGCCTGCCACGTCCTAAGCATGCCCACGAGCCACCGTTGGCTTCGGCTCCCTGAAAAGCTGCAACCCACCAGTGCGCAAGTTGATCCGCGCCGCTTATATGCATCCACTGATACACGCAGATCTCGAGTGAAACCAGATCAGTCTAGTACCGATTCGATCAGCGAAACCTCCAACGCAGTCGGCTGTTTCCGATCGCTCTCTTGGATATGACGATGTCTCCCGATCCCTTCCGTCGGCTGCCAATCCTTCGACTGCTTCACGCTGACGATGATCACGACATCGAATCTTCTTTCTCTAGACCAACAAACTTGCAACCTCTTGATCTTGCAACCTTGCTCTGATACCACTTGTTAGAATAAATCCGAGGCCACCGTCGATCTTCCGAGGACCAAGCAATCACACGAGCACAACACCGAGATTTGTTAACGAGGTTCACCGATATGGCTACATCCCCAGGGCTTGACTACGGGCACTCCTCCCCGTGACACCGTCACAATACCGCACCCTGGCCACCCGGGCGCCGGCACACCCCGCCGGCTCCCCCTTGCGCGCCTGTGCTATTATGTTGGCATAGGTTACATCGTGTGTCTATCCCCGCTATATAAGAGAGGCCTAGGATACAAGTGTCCTACTAGGACACGACTCCATATCATGTCTAAACACAATACTACTCAGAGTCCAATTGTAACCTACCTTGTACATTATATTCGACACAACTCTAACAGTCCGCACGTGTCCCTGCATCCTTCAAGGAAAGGTCTTCTACTTCACTGTGGAGCAAACACCACATTCCGAGTCCTCATACGTCGGATAGTTGTGGATGATCACATGTCACCATCGAGCAGCAGGAGAGGTAGACGGTGAGGGTTAACCCTTTCCAGCCACCACCATCGATCCATATCTAGCTACTCATCCCGATCCGATCCGTCGCAACCTGATTGAAAGCAATAATAATAACAAAATGGTTAAAGCGTTCAAAGCAGTAAACCCAAGGGCTGGAGAGGTGCACGGTCAGGGTTAGCCATTTCTTCGCTTTCGATTCGACTTTGATTCCGACTTGATGTGCATAGTATTGTACGTACACACTGATAACGTATTTTCTTTTTGCTCTTGAGAATTAAGAAAAATACTAAACCAAAATGTTAATTTTTACAGGTACGCATACACATCTACGACAGATACCAAGCCAGTGGTAGTGATACAAATCAAAGAGTTCCTAATCAATTGTCCTGAGCGCAAAGCAGCCTCACCTTTCGCGCACCATCGTGAACCAGACTCAATTTTCTTTGATATCCATCAATGTCATGATCGATTCCTACAATATCCTATGAACTTCAAGACAAAACCAAACCCTGCGTAAATGGTTCTTTCATGGAATAAAAAGCAAATGAGATCACGAGAAGATGTTCTACTAAACTGCACCGATAAACAAAGACGGTATCAACTATAATGCATGGTATTAGACATGCTCTTTATAAACTCTCATCTAAATTATTTCTCATAGCTAGTGAGGCAAGATTGGGTCAATCGATTCGCAGATAGCATATGTATCGCCGGTCCTATAGCATTCAACATCTAATGTTTCTGCACCTGAATCATGTCGGTCACAATCCAGAAAAGTTTCAGAAATTGTCCATTGCTAAAGAACAGCGTGCGGATTTAGTTACCAAAATTCTTTCACTACATTGCAGAATCATCCACAAGCAATCAACCAAGCGTTGTAGTCATTGGCAGGTCGATTAGTAGGTAATCTGATGATCTAATATGGCGTATAATCTGGGTGGGACCATGAAAACTTCTCAAGAGAAGTAGTATAGTTGAAACATCAGAATAGACATGAGGGGAACATTACACTTTCATACATCAGACAACTACAACAATAGCTTGACTGAGTTAATCAAGCACATATTAAGTTTGTTGTTTTGACAGCAAGCCTACACAAAGAGTAAGAAGCGCAGGATCATAGTAGGCATGGTTATTAACAAAGCAGAAACAACATGATTTATTTAACCATAAATAGGAATTTTCACCACGCACAACAGCATATAATTTCTCCAACAACATACATATAGCAAAGCTTTCACATCTATGAGACCTGGGACCACACTGTAAAACCTGACCAATTACTTTGTTACCAGAAAAACAAAATCCCTACTGCTGTCACACTTTTCAAACTTGTAAGATTGCTAACCTTTCGTGTTATTCCTCTGGTTGGATGCTAGTCAAATCTTTGAATGAAATTTTCCGCTAAGCTGAAAAACAACAGAAATAATATATATAATAGAATGTAGAGTTCTACAATATCTGAATCAACCTAGTGTGTGCTTGAAAGGGGGGTACATTTGAAAAATAAGGAAGCAACAACCAAGTGTCAAACTACAATCAATTTATCTCCAGATGAATAAATTAGTAAGCTCGGATTCATACAAAAAATTGATTGGCTATGTTCTGCAAGCTGTTTTCTGCCAAGAAAAAGTGTGAGAGTTTCAGTATTGTTTCAAAACTGTAATTGATCAGCGGCAAGTTCACTGCATAATTAGTATGCAAAGGTGATGCTGATTAGTGCATGTCCGTACTGATTGTACCTGGCTACAGTACATTGGTAGTAATAATGGATACCCATAATACCAATCATGGGTGACATTGGATTCTGACTAATTGCTAAAGTTTGCCTGGAAGTGCAATGGAGTACTTTACCCAATTGATACAACATTTGGTTAAGCCTATCAGTATGAAAATTAATAGTGCGTACCAAGCAGCAGTTCTAAATTCAGCAGTCAAAGAAAGTGTTTAGACATGCTAAATTAAGCCTGAGCACTTTATTTCTTAGCGTACGCGCTAATTAGACCGAAGCACGCGCGTCGTGCAAAATCCACCGTAACGATAACTGGTCCACGTGCTTCGCCAGGCCCTCGCTCCTCTGCGGAAAAATAATAGTACATCGCCCAGCCCAACTGTTAGTTCCTATCATCAGTAATTGGGCATGTAGGAAGTAGTAGTATGGTTTAGTTTAGCCCTTGTGTAGTAGCATGATTCAGTTTAGCCCTTGCCTATAGACCTAAATCAAATTTGGAACAGACACGATAACAGATGTAAACTCAATCAAAGGGTCTATCGAATTTTCAGAGATGTGTTTTATCAGACAACAAACATGCAGTCTGCAATAACTTTGCTAATCATGAAAATAAGAAATCTTATATATGTTGTGATGTTGGATTTTCAATCTCTTCTTCATGGAGTTTCCTTTTGCATCAAGGTTTCTGCATGCCACAGTAGTAAAATCAGGTCAGGGCAAATTCTAATAAGAAACAGCAGAATATCCAGTGCTACTGTACTATTGACAAAACTATCAAAATTTCATAAGCCAGTTTATTCAAAGATTACTAATTTAGGCTGCTTGCACTTTGGTTGCTCACAAATTATGAACTGGCTCCACTGCCTTGTAAATTTCAAATTATTTTCACAATAAGCATAACATCCATGGTTCAGTTACCAAAGATAGTATATAGACATGACCTAATTTTTTTAAAATATTTTCAGTTTCTCATAGAGAACGCACCTTAAGTTCTTTTTGCAAGGCCATGTCCACATACAATTTCTCAAGCTTCTGAACCCCGAGTTTCCTGTCTTGTAATTCTTTGTAGGTGGAAGCTGTTTTCTGACATACATGTTGTGGCTAAATATTGATTAACCCTGGTTGAATACATCGTAATGATCCTAAGTCATTACAGGGAGGAAAAAGTATGTAGAAAAATAAAGTTCAGTAGTAAAGAAAAAAAAGATAAACTTGTACTAATTGTACTTTGAGAGGATGAGTTTGATGATGAACACATGGGACTCACACATCGGATTAATCGAGCTCAAGGAGCGTGCGGGCCACCTCCTTAATCACCGCCGCCACCTTCGTCTTCAAGTCGGCCTCCGCGGAGCCCGCAAGCTCCACCCCCTTCCACCGCTGGCACCAGTGTAAACATTGCCATCCCGCAGCGACGCACATAACCACCACTATCTTCCCCATAGCCGTGCCTAGATCCCAACCAAGGATTGAACAATCAGCCCCAAATCTCTCACGCGAATTTTGTTTTGGATCTGAGAGACCCGCTTGAATCGGCGGAGATCCTTGATAAAGGGCGGGATGGGGTAGGGCAGGGCTGACGGCAGCGAGGTAGGACGGAGGAGGCTGGGCAGCCGCATACATTGGGCGGCGGCATGGGGGCTGCGCGTGATGGGAGAGAGGCGGCTCGAAGAGGAGGAGAACGTGACCCTGTCCCATGTGCGTGCGGGATCGACGGCCCAATCACAGATTTCTCATCCCCAAATTAGTACCACCTCGTTTATATTACGATTTTATCTATACTACTAAGCATGCACGTGCAACGCACGTCTCAATACATATTACAACGAAATTTGAGAACCAATTTGTGAAGATTCATGCTCAAGATAGATAAGGCACTTGCGTCGCTCGAGACAATTTGTGGAAGTCCATGCTCGAGAAATAAAAGGCCCCTGCATTGCTCGATCGAGCAACACGGGTGGTGACAACAATCGTGGTGTTAACAATGCCCAGTCTGAATAGCACATACCAGATCTGAGCATATTTTTGTTCTTTCCTATTTATACTATGTTAGAGATGGTGCTCAGTTATTGAATGACCAAAGGAGTTGAGTAAAAGTCCTAATATTTTTTGGTAGATTTTCCTTACCTGATCTAAGACCAACTCTTACAAACTATCACAAGGGTGCTTGTAGTGGCCGCGAGGTGGACATGAATTTAATTCCATTGTTTTTTGTGTTCTCTGTACTACATTGAATTTTTATGAACATATCAAAGGTGCAACTTTGGAAATAATGGATAAGTATATCCTTGCACCCTGGGCATTCGGTTCTTTCTGTAATTCAGATACTTCAAAATTGGAGCCGAAATTCTGTCTAACAAATAATTAACTAAACCCAAATTACTGAAAATTTTGGTTTAGGTAATTCCGGTACCTGGAAATCTGAACTATTCAGAACAGACAGTAGCTATGCAAAATTCATATAGTAGCTTCATCAGTGTAATAGCAGCATCACGCAGTGGCAGAAAATATCAATGCGCACACGCAGCACTGTACAGTAGTGCATACACACAGCATATACACAGTTCTGAATCGTGTGAGTTGAGCGTGAAGCGGCCGGCCTCAGTGCACTCGATGGCAAGCATGGGCTGGACAGGGTTCACGATGGACTCGAGGGAGCCGAGCGGGTAGTAGGAGTGCAGCACGACAGCCTTGCGGTCGGCAGGGAGGGACTGGAGGTGGTCGGTAGGCCCGCCAAGGCGCCGTCGGTGGGGACAGAGATGGTGATGCCGACGCCGCGCTCGTCGGCCTCGAAGTCGTCTGTGACGCCCGAGGCCTCCTCATTGAGGACACGGGTAATGTTGACCACTGGGGAACGGCGGCTCTCGGAGCTGGACGCGGCGATGTCAAAACCGGAGGGGACAATGAGGCCGCCCGCGGCGTGCCGATGAGTGGACCACGATGGCGGAGCTTCCCTGCCGTTCATGCGGCACCTGGAATCTAAGGCAACACACGGATCCCGCTCGAGGAGCCCAGGGTCGCGCCGGCATTCCGGGGTAGCGTGAGGTAGGATGTCGCGGGCTGGAACGACGCCATTCGGGCTCGGACATCCGGGCCATGGCACCGTCGATGGTCACCTCCCGTGCTCGCACTCTCCATGAACGTCGATGCCCTTGTGCCTGGCACTGCGTCAACCTTATTAGGTAGAGCAATTTGAGGAAATGCCACACTTTTCCTAGTACTTTGCTCCTATACCACACCTTACTTTTTATTGGATTAAATACCACTCTTTTCATTGATAGCTAGATAAAACACCACAAATTGAGTTTTTTCTTCTTTTCCACGTCCAGACCCACACTTGATGTTTTTTAGGACGGATTTACCCTCGGGGTCGTTTCAATCATTTCCGATCAAACCTTTCCTGTCTTATGAAACGATGAATGTACATGAGACAGATAGACAAAGCAGTGCGCCGTGACTCCTCCGATTCTCCCTGACCCCGCGGCCTCGCCGTGCCTCCTCCCACCTGAGCCGCCGCCGTCGGCCGCGCTCCAGCCCCTCCGTCTTGCCAGAGAAGAGAGGCGCCGGCTCTTGAAGTGCCTCTGCACTCTGCTGCGCGTCCCCCGTCCAGATGTAGATGTACAAGCTGGCTGGAGCTGCTCGCTGGCTGGAGCTGTACATGTTGGCTGGAGCTGCTCGTTGCTCAAGTTATTAGCTTTGTCACGTGTTATTGTTTAGATGTAGGAACTGTTACAAGAGGATATGGAGGCTTCTTCGTATGGATGTAATCAAACTTCAGACTGAATGGATGTAACATGTTTGGATGTACAGTATAGTTGATATGGATATAATCAAAATTCTGACAGAATTTTCACCTATAATTTTGACATGACCCCCATATTTCTGCACCATTTTCAGATATCACAAGAATATACTCCCTCTGTTCCTAAATATTTGTCTTTCTAAAGATTTTAAATGGACTACCACATATGGATATATATATAGACATATTTTAGACTGTAGATTCACTCATTTTGTTCCGTATGTAGTCACTTGTTGAAATCTCTAAAATGACAAATATTTAGGAACGGAGGAAGTATATGACAACCGCATAATTAGCTCAAATAAGTGTATATGTGCCCAGAGACTTGACAATCCAGCATTAATACATATGACTATATTTGAAGCATAATGTGAGTCCTTGTCTGACAAGTTACATCCAAAAGAATAGAGTGAGTCATCATGTTACCACACGCACGATAGAAACACAAGACATTAAAAGGCAGGAATTCAATCCACATATCGAAGAACTCTAACGGTTATTTTATAAATGACAACGCGCAACTCCACACCTTCTTCTCTACAAAATATACGATTTTTTCAAATAAAATCAATGGTTAGGCATAAGTATTCATCAATATTCGTCCGACAATTGAAAGAACACTCCAATTCAGAAGGTTAATTAGATTGATCGACTAACCCTCCTGGAGCTACGCCCTCTGGCTCCATCTCCTTGAACTAACAGCACACGTACTACTCCCTCCGCTACAAAATAGATGACTCAACTTTGCACTAAAATTAGTACAAAGTTGCACCAGTGCAGAATCGGGCAATAGCACCGGTTCGTAATGCCCTTTAGTGCCGGTTACATAACCGGCACTAAATTGTGGTCACTAAAGCCCCCCCCCCCCCTTTAGTACCGGTTCAGCACGAACCGGTGCTAAAGGGCAACCACGTGGCACGAGCCAGCTCCGGGGGCCTGGAACCCTTTAGTACCGGTTGGTAACACCAACCGATACTATAAGGTTTGGTGGGTTTTTAGTTTTATGATTTCTTTTTCATTTAATTTTGTGTTTTCATTTTAATTCTTTTTCGTTTGCTGGTATTTTACGATAGTACATATTGTACACGTTATGCATCATACATCATGCATGCTTTGTTTATCAACGCTGCTGCTATGTTCATTGCACCCGCAGATATAACATGCTCATGCATGCTTTGCATCATTACATCATCATATATATATATAATAACAAGTCCTACTAATCATGCATCATCATACAACTTCTACTCGTTATTAATAATAAGTCATACGATCATCATCCTCATATATAGTCATCGAACCCAACCCTACATAATTGTTCTTAGCACATGATCATCAGTATCAGGTAGGACCTAAACAGCCTTAAGGTAAAATAGCATAAAACAATATAGACCCTGACTCTCCATTATGAAGAATGGCGATCATCCTGTCTCCAATTCTTGCCTTCGCTACTTATTGCTTCCAAGAAGCTCCTTACGACTGTCTATACATTTCTTCCATTCTTTGATTGTTATGTCTCCACTTCTTTTAGAAACCCGGTATGGACAGTTGAGATTCGTAAGACGACATGGTCGTATGTTCAAAACATGAAGGCTACCACGCGTATACATCAGATGAGGCACACAATCATTCGGGATTATCTGTTGAAAAACATAATAATAACTTTGTAGTTAGCAATGATGTACTAGTTTTAGAAGTGTGCAAAAAGATGCACGGATGTTATAATAGTAAAAAATAATCTTACCAGGGTATCTCCATGGTAGTTACCGTAGTTCAACACGTGCACTAGTGGCACGTATTGACCATAATGTTGAGGAGTTTGATTGTAGATATTGTAATTCTCAAGATCAGTACAAAATCCGACCAGATGATTTTTCTCCCGATAAGTTAATTCGGAGCCTTCAGTGTAGTACGTTCTGTCTACCATCTTCCGCACATTCTTTGAAGAATGAAAATAAGCTGTCAATGGAGATAAGTTGTCAACATTATATTTTGAAATAAACAATATAAATTACTTAATAACTATGTTTAGCTCACATGAGGGAAGAACTGGAGGTGTATCCACAAAGACCCAAATCGAAGGTGTCTCTTGCTCGATTATAGGATCACCAAGATCCATGGTGACAAGCATACCCTCATCAAGACCATACATCTTGCAAAATGCATCCCAATTTTTGCAACCAAAATGGGTTACACTCTGAGCATTGTACAGCTATACTTGAAAATCCACACCATGTTCGGTACTTAGGATAATTTTTTTGGTTTCGAAATTTTCATGGTCTTCAAAACCCATCCTCTCCAAGACATAGCGTCTTGCAAAGCATGGGATAAGCTAGTCGAATTGGAAAAGATGAAAAATACACGTTAAAATAGTTGAAGTCGTGCTTAATTACGAAAAAAACTATTGTCATCGTTGCGTACCGTATGAACATCGCAGGTCTCCTCGAGCTTAATGCTGAAGCGCCGATCTTCGTCCACCTCAATGAACCTGTCGCAGATACATCGGTCGTCGTGGCACCAGTCGCACTCCCCCGGGCGGTTTTCGTCGTCCGATGAGTACGACATTTCCGGCCTACGTTCATAATTTAGTTTTATTAATTAAGTCAAGTATCTAGTTCAACTACTAAGCACTTACTATAAATAAATAAGTAGTACTTACTAAAAACAAACTACTTCTATATATATAGTAAAATAAATTAGTTTATTAAATCAACTAGCTAGTTCAACTATATATAAAGTACTTCTTCTTTTTTTCCTTTTTCTAAATACTATGAACAAAAAAATCATTAAAATTCTATGAACAAAATTAATTACACAATCTAAATATCACCCAAAAAAATCTATTAACAATAATATCACCAAACATGCATATTCAATAATAATATCACAAAAAAATCTATTAACAGAAAAAAAATCTATTAACCAAAAAAAATCTATTAACAAAAAAATCTATTAATTCAACTAGTTCAACTAAGCATTTACTAAAAATAAACTAGTTATATTAATTCAACTAGTTCAACTAATTAAGAATTTACTATAAATAAACTAGTTCTATATATTAATTCAACAATTTCAACTAATTAAGCATCTTCTAAAAATAAACTAGTTCTATATATTAATTCAACAAGTTCAACTAATTAAGCATCTTCTATATATTAAAAATAAACTAGATAGTTTTAATTCATCTAAACATTATATATAGAAAACAGAAAATAAGTAAAAAAAAAATATGTGTGTGTGTGTATACGTGTGTGTGTATGTGTGTGTGTATGTGTGTGTGTGTGTGTGTGTGTTTGTGTGTACGTGTCTGTGTGTATGTGTGTGTGTATGCGTGTGTGTGTGTGTAGTGTGTGTGTATGCGTGTGTGTGTGTGTGTGTGTGTCTGTGTGTGTAGTGTGTGTGTGTGTGTATGCATGTGTACGTATATAGGGCGCGTACGGGTGGCGCGGGACAGCGACGACGACGGGCGGGCGGGGGCGGCGACGACGGGCGGACGGGGCAGCGACGACGACTGGCGGCCGGGGACAGCGGCGGCGATATGGCGACGAGACGGGCGCGCGGCGGGCCGGGGGCGCGCGGCGATAATGACGGGCGGCGGGGGCGGCGACGACGATGGGCGGCGGGGGCGCGCGGCGACGACGACGACGGGCGGCGGGGGCGGCGAGGGCGACGGCACGGCGGCGCGGCGGCGTCGGCGAGATCGAGCGAGACTCTCTCTCGCGCGAGAAAAGTGGAACGAAGTGGCGACGATAACTGATTTTTCGTAAGTGCCATATATATAGAAGGAGCCTTGGGCTGGCCAAAATTGGCCTTTAGTACCGGTTGGTGGCTCCAACCGGTACTAAAGGGCAACACATTAGTACCGGTTGGAGCCACCAACCGGTACTAAAGGCCGTGCGCTGCCACCCGCGGTGCGCCATGTTTAGTCCCACCTCGCTGAGCGAAGGGCAGCCGCACTGGTTTATAAACCTAGCCGTGGCTGCCCTTTCGAACTCCTCTATATAGCAGGCTTCTGGGCCTAACTATGGCGCACTGCCCGGTGAGCCTCCTGGACCTTCTGGGCCTGCATTTGCACACCCTAGGTCTTGTAGGCCCACCGGGCAGCGCCCCAACATTTTTTTTAAATTTTTTCTTTTCTGCATTATTTATTTTTCTTCTATTTATTTTTGAGTAATTTTTTTATATAGTTATTTCTTTTCTGCATTATTTATCTTGTAGGCCCACCGGGCAGCGCCCCAACATTTTTTTAAATTTTTTTTCTTTTCTGCATTATTTATTTTCTTCTATTTATTTTTGAGTAATTTTTTTATATAGTTATTTCTTTTCTGCATTATTTATCTTGTAGGCCCACCAGGCAGCGCCCCAACATTTTTTTTAATTTTTTTCTTTTCTGCATTATTTATTTTCTGCTATTTATTTTTGAGTAATTTTTTATATAGTTATTTCTTTTCTGCTTTATTTTTTTTGTAGGCCCACCGGGCAGCGCCCCAACATTTTTTTAAATTTTTTTTCTTTTCTGCATTATTTATTTTCTTCTATTTATTTTTGAGTAATTTTTTTATATAGTTATTTCTTTTCTGCTTTATTTTCTTCTTCTTCTTCTTCTTCTTCTTCTTCTTGCTCTTCCTCTTCTTATTCTTCTTCTCCTTCTCCTTCTCCTTCTACTTCTTCTTCCTCTTCCTCTTCCTCTTCTTATTCTTCTTCTCCTTCTCCTTCTACTTCTCCTTCTTCTCCTTCTTCTTCTTCTTCTTCTTCTTCTTCTTCTTCTTCTTCTTCTTCCTCTTCTTATTCTTCTTCTCCTTCTTCTTCCTCTTCCTTCTTCTTCTTCTTCTTCTTCTTCTTCTTCTTCTTCTTCTTCTTCCTCTTCTCCTTCTTCTCCTTCTTCCTCCTCTTCTTCTTCTTCTTCTTCTTCTTCCTCTTCTTCTTCTTCTTCTTCTTCCTCTTCTTCTTCTTCTTCTTCTTCTTCTCCTCCTTCTTCTTCTTCTCCTTCTTCTTCTTCTTCTTCTTCTTCTTCTTCTTCTTCTTCTTCTTCCTCTTCCTCTTCTTCTTCTTCTTCTTCTTCTTCTTCTTCTTCTTCTTCTTCTTCTTCTTCTTCTTCTTCTTCTTCTTCTTCTTCTTCTTCTTCCTCTTCTTCTTCTCCTCCTTTCTTTTGCCATAACAGAAGAAGTCCGGAGTTGTAATAAGTTATTAAAAATAAAAAAGAGGTGCAATGCTCGTTAATTTGCTTCAAGCCTTTTGGAATAGTGTAAACTGCACTGCGCGTAGCTCCGTGCAATCTACCATATTCCTAAAGGCTTGAAGCTAAGCAATGTGAGCATTGAGCCTCTTCTTCATCGTCTCTGCACCCAGGGCTTATAAACCGCTCCTACTCCCTCTCTCTTGGCGAGGTGGGACTAAAAAACAGCTTACCCTTTAGTATCGGTTGGAGCCACCAACCGGTACTAAAGGTGGTGCGCTGCCTGCACAAAATTTAATTAGTGTCATTTAGCTCAAAAAAAATCATTAAATGCATGAAAAATATCAAATGAAGGCAGAAATGGTTGAAAGTTGATGGCGTTGCTTTGAATGATGCATACTGAATGCACAAAAAGTCTGGAGTTGTAATAAGTTTAAAAAAATAAAATGTCTTTGTAACAGATGAGTTTAATTTCGTCAGAAACCTGAATACTTCGAAAGAGATTGTCCAGTTTGTAAACGAAGTGCATCCAGTTTTTGCCGTAACCCTCTCTACTTTTTTGAACAATCTATGTGGGTGAAATGATGATACCATGCCAAGTTTCAACTTTTTCAGAGTTCATTTGTAGTGCTTTTCAATTTCCAGATCATTTAGCTCAAAACAAATCATTAACTGCATGAAAAATATCAAATGAAGGCAGAAATGGTTGAAAGTTGATGGCGTCGATTTAAATGATGCATACTGAATGCACAAAAAGTTTGGAGTTGTAATAAGTTTAAAAAAGTGAAATGCCTTTGTAACAGATGAGTTTAATTTCGTCAGAAACCTGAATACTTCGAAAGAGATTGTCCAGTTTGTAAACGAAGTGCATCCAGTTTTTGCCGTAACCCTCTCTACTTTTTTGAACAATCTATGTGGGTGAAATGATGATACCATACCAAGTTTCAACTTTTTCAGAGTTCATTTGTAGTGCTTTTCAATTTCTAGGTCATTTAGTTCTCAAAACAAATCATTGAATGCATGAAAAATAGCAAATGAAGGCAGAAATGATTGAAAGTTGATGGCGTCGCTTTGAATGGTGCATACTGAATGCACAAAAATTCTGGAGTTGTAATAAGTTTAAAAAAATGAAATGCCTTTGTAACAGATGAGTTTAATTTCGTCAGAAACCTGAATACTTCGAAAGAGATTGTCCAGTTTGTAAACGAAGTGCATCCAGTTTTTGCCGTAACCCTCTCTACTTTTTTGAACAATCTATGTGGGTGAAATGATGATACCATGCCAAGTTTCAACTTTTTCAGAGTTCATTTGTAGTGCTTTTCAATTTTTAGGTCATTTAGTTCTCAAAACAAATCATTGAATGCATGAAAAATAGCAAATGAAGGCAGAAATGGTTGAAAGTTGATGGCGTCGCTTTGAATGGTGCATACTGAACGCAAAAAATATAAGAGCATTTACATCACGATCTTATATTTCTTTAGAGTCTAAACTGTCAATATGATCTTATAACATCAAAAATACTTTGATAATTAATGATCTTTGTGTGTATAATCTGAATTGTCAATATGAGTCATCAACGATTTATAAACCGATGAAGACTCATATTACGGCCACAAATTCTATACATAGATTTCAATGAAGACCAAGTTCTTGTGATAGTTTGAGAAATAACATATTTAAGATGGTAAAAGGCTTGTTAGGGGAGCGAGGTGGGACTAAAAACAGCTTGCCATAACCTCATTAGTACCGGTTCATGGTACGAACCGGCACTAAATGGTGATGGTGGGGCCATAGCCTGACCGCAGGCTGACACATCCCCTTTAGTACCGGTTCGTGGCATGAACCGGTACTAAAGGTTCGCCATGAACCGGTGCTATTGATCGCCGCCACGAACCGGTGCTATTGTACACATTAGTGCCGGCTCTAATACAAACCGGCACTATTGGGCTTCACGTATAACCCTTTTTCTACTAGTGTTGGGTTATCTATTTTGGAACGGAGGGAGTACTTGTGAAGCCTACGTACTAACTCTGCCTCTCCACCATAATATCCATGGTCTAGAGTTCCTTAGTACACATGTCAGACCAAATTAGAGAGAGATAGAAAGAGAGGAGAGAGATAGAGAGAAAGAGAGAGAGGAGTGGCAACCTATCGAGCGCGGTGCAGAACGTACGTGTGGAGCGTCGGGGGAGGAGAGGAAGCAGGACAAGGCGATGGCGGGAAGGAAGGAACGGCGATGTGGAGGTGTGTGGGAGGAGGCACAGCGAGGCGGCGGCCCGGTGCTTCGATCTATGTCGGCTGCGTTGATCGGTTCTTCCTCTTCTTTTTTATCTGTCATGTGTTGATCGTGGAAACGACTTGAGGGTAAATCTGTCCTAGCAAAAATATGTTGTTGGTCTGGAAAAGAAGGGACAAATCAATTTGTGGTATTTTGTCCAACTATCAATCAAAGATGTGCTATTTACTCCAATAAAAAGAAAGGTGTGGTATAGGAGCAAAGTCCCAGGAAAGTTGTGGCATTTTCTCAAATTGCTCTATTAGGTATGGGCATATTTGAAAAGTGAGGTAATTACGGATAGGAAAAACTGCTCTTTGCATGCAATCGCTTGACATGTGGGACGTCTCTATCTGTCTAAGCATGCAATCTACTCCTACTACTATTTCTCTCTCTGTATGGACGATGGACGAACGGCCGGCAATTAATGCATGATTGGAAGGAGAGTAAATTACGGGAGAATTAACTGCATGGACGTAGGCAGAACTCGCCGTGGGATTGATCGGGCAGAACATTGAATCTCAACCATTTGATCTGATGGCAGACCACCAAAACAATTAGGACCCTCAGATTTAGTTAAGTGGATTAGATCCAAAGGTGCTAATTAATTTGGGTACACAAAGTTTGGTGGTTTTAGGGGAATTCATGTTTGCTCTTTTAATAGTAGTAGAGAAGAATCATAAAAGCGTATTATGACTGGGCAGAAGCGTATTGTGACGGTGAACCCGGAGACTCAATCTGTGCTTTATTATTAGGGAGAGATACCGGTGCAGCTTCACAGGCGTATTTGAAAACACCGTCAAAGAATATTAGAGGCATTCTTCTAAAACGCCCTGGATGGTCTGAGCATCGGAGGCATTCTCCGAAAGTGCCTCTTAAGCCCTTTCCCTTCGGGATGATCTCTAGCGCTTTTCTAAAATACTTTCTTATGTCTTTTAAGGCACCTTTTGGGTCTTTAAAGGCATTTTAAAATGCCTCCTAATTGCTACCGTGTTGTAGTGGCTGCTGGCCGTCGGTGGCAGCCTCTAGGAGGACGTAGTCGTAGAAAGCGCGCCCCGCTAGGCTCACCAGGCGGTTGAAAGGGCCGACGGACACGGACGTCATCTCGGCGGCGGCAAGGAAGGTATCGCGGTAGATCGATCAAAAACTGTGAAACCCGGGGCTCGGGAGATTATTTACAGACGTGGGCACGTGGGCGGGCCAGCTGGAGTGGACTCCGGGTTGGAAACGGATCCGGCTTGCCTGCTCCCTTCCCATGCTCCCATCCGTGCTCCCACTTCATCCTACGGCTGTCATTTTCTCTTTTTCTTTTCTAATCTAATCATCTCCCCCCCTGATTTTCAGGGGGTGGGGCCGGGCCTTATTTTCTTCCAATCAAATCAAGCCACGTACGCGGGAGCACGGGAAGGGAGCAGGCAAGTCTCGTCCGTTGGAAACGGGAAAGGAATTGGAGTCGGATAAGCATGCATGTGCATGTTCGACGGCCATGCAACGTCCAATGGGAAACGTTTCGCACCGGCGGACTGGCTGAAAATTGCGCGGTCGCGCACGGTCGTCACGTATCTCAAGTGGCCCCACCCACCGTCCTCCTCCTTCACCATACCTTATCGCTTCAGACGACCCGCGACAGATCCACTCATCCACACATATACATCGCTGCCATCCCCTCCGCTCCGAATCTCGCTTCCACCTCATCTCGCGCGTCGCCGCCGAGACCCTTTGCAACCAGCGATGCGGTGCCGGCCGGCCATGGCCACCCCCTCCCTCAGTTATATCTTCTTGGCTGCCCCGCCACCATTTTCCCCTTTTTGATGAAGAGAAATGCCACCCTCTTTTCCCCTGTGCTGGAACCGTTGAGGGAATTGATTCAACCGACGGGGGGATTTGCTTCAACCGGCAAGGATGCTGGTGGGCGGCGACGGCGATGGCCGCGGTGCGTTGCTTTTTTTTTCTGGAACCACTTTTGATTTTTGCTGGAACCACATTTTGATTTGCTGCAATGGGGGAAAGATAGTGCTGGGCAGCGACGGCGGCGGCCGCCATGATTTTTGATGCACGGGTTTTTTGTTGGAACCACCATTTTGGCTTGCTGCAATCGGCGAGGATGGCGTTGGAGTGGCTACGGCGGCGACACCGAGAATATTTTTGGCTGCATTGATTTTTGCTAGATCTGCATCAATTTTTGGCGGAACCATGTAATGTTTTTGCTGGAACCATATCAACGTTTTGTTGGAAACAATATCATTTTTTGTTGGAACCATATCAATTTTTTGTTGAAACCATATTGTGTTTTTGCTGGAACCATATGAACGGTCTGATGGAAGCAATATCATTTTTGCTGGAGCCACAATGAAGTAATTCAAGAGGAAAAGCACTAGAGGATTGAGAGGAACTAAAGGGAAGGCGAACATGTTTGCCCAATTGACATGACCGACACATAGAAGAATTATGAGAATCCCTATTACAAGGTATTGAAAATTTACTAAGTGTGGATAACACATTTTTATTGGGATGGCCGAGACGTTGGTGCCATAGATCAACAGAGGCCACCCATAGATGTTGGAGGAGCAGCGACCGGAGCACCATGGAGAGAATATAAATCGCCGGAGCTATTGAATTGAGCGATCTTGGTCTTGGTCAGGTAGTCCTTCACAGACAAACCAAAGGGGTCAAACTCGACAGAAACATGATTATCAGTGGTGATTTGGCGAACAGAAATCAGATTTTTAATAAGAGCAGGAGCTACAAGAACATCACGAAGAAGCAAAGGCTTAGTTGGGGATTGGATTTGAGCCTGACCGACACAGTAAATAGGAATAGAAGATCCATCATCGAGTGTAATAGAGGGAAAATACGAAGGTGTCCAAGAGGAAAGCAAATTACTCGATGCAGACATATGATGAGAAGCACCATAATCGAAAATCCAATCCATACCTGAGTTCCCTTGTGCAGCAAAGTTGTTCATGTCTTGTAGAAAAGCAGCTTGGTCCCAGCTCAAAGTCGAAGTAGAGGTCGCCGTAGTCATGGGAGCTTGCGGGTGTGGTGGCGTCGGCAGTAGGGCCGGCATCGGCGTAAAGAGAGAGGCACCATCATTGTACTACTGCATGTAGGGGGCGATGGAGTGCCATAGGATGCATAAGGACTGGTGTTGTAGATCGGTGGCGCGTAGGAAGGAGCAGCGTGGTACGCGGCCGTCGGTTTTTGGAGCGCGAGGACGGGCGCGTCGGTGTGAGGACGAGCACTGGGCTGCCAGCCACCAGTATAGGCAGGCGGGGCACCATATGGCGTAGGGGTGGTCCTGGGCATAGGCCACGCCTGGACAAGCCCTGTCCACGAATCAGGAGATGGGCGCCATCCGGGCGGCGGTGGTGGTGCGGTTGCTGAAGTCGGGGGCGGCAGTGGTGCAATTGGAGTCGGGGGCGGAGCAGGAGCGGGCGCCGTGCGGAACTGCGGCGGCCTAGGGCTTTTGCCCAGGTAGTTAGGACTTGGACGCCAGCGGGATGGTTGAGGAGGTGTTGTTCGTGGAGGTGGCGGTGGCGGCGTCTATGCAAGCGGGCGAGGAGAAGCAGTGAAGACCTGTGGACGGGAGTCCTTCGTAGTTAGGGCACGAACGGCCCATTGGAGCATCGAGCGAACCTCGGCAAAGGAGGGACGCAGACGCATCATAGGGATGAAGGAGGCCTGCTTCTCGAACCGCTTGCTGAGGCCGCCGCCGACGACATTGATGAGCTGGCGATCGTCGATCGGATCACCAAGTTCGCGGAGTTCATCCCCGATCGCCTTGAGGCATTGGCAGTAGACGCCGACTGGTGAATCACCTTGCACCGTACTACGAAGCTCGGTGTGGAGATTGTTGGTGCGAGCGTCGACGTTGTCTTGGAAGAGCTGACGAAGGGCCGCCCATAGATCGGCGGCGGAGGCACCGTCACAGTGGACGAGATTGAAGATCTCTATGGAGACTCGCATGTAGATCCATTGAATAATGGCGAGATCATCCTTAACCCATTGCGGATCATAACGTTGAGGAAGAGAGTCGTCGGCAACGTGAGAGCAGAGATTGCATCGCCCAAGGTGGACATCGAAGAGGTGACGCCAATGGTAGTAGTTGTGAGCAGCGAGGTCTAGGGTTACGGGGATGTAGGGGCTAATATCATAGATGGTGTCGGTGAAGGAGATGGAAGTGGGTATTGGTGGGGGTAGAGCTAGAGTAGAGCTAGAGGTGGAGGAGGCCGTGACCGCGACGACCTTGGCGGCCACGATGGCGGCGCGCCGCTCGAATCAGCCGGGCGGCGGCGGCGGTGGCGGGGCTGGCGGGTTAGCCATACCCTAGGATCGAAAGTCTGATACCATGTAGAATTCTATTGAATAACTATTGAATAATTGTTGATACAATATTATGCCAGTACAAGAGGTATATATAAGAGCCAAGCCGCACCTGACCTAGCCCTATTACAAACCGAGTAGGAGTCCTAATGCTATTACAAGTTGTATTCTAACACATTGTAGAGAATCCAGTAAAGTTGTGACTAGGTTCTCTTGGGTTCCTAGTTGTAAGAATCCATGAAGGTTTCACGATGCATTCGCAGACAGAAGAAATGGACTGACTCCAAGAACTGGTGTTTTCTATGCAAAGGACAAAAAAGATCACAGCCAACTTCTGAACATATCATTACAATAGGAGCCTCCACATATCCATGTACCAATTATCAACGGTTTGAACATCATCACCGCTATAGGATAGACGACACATGAAAAATGCGCCAACCATGAACACTGACTTCCAGGATTGATACGGCTTGTCCTATCTGTTGTTCCTGAAAGCGCAGCACCCAATCAGAGTAGACAAGGATGAGAAGGATGAGGAATGTGATGTTTGTGTGTGGCGATATTCTTCCAATCATTCTTCAGGTTAGCGAGCACGCCAGCCTTGCCTGACTGGCAGTTGTAGCAGTGGGCCGATCATTCGACCACGTGTTGCACTCCTGGTCATTGGTGGTAGAGTTGAGGCCAGGAGGTTTGATCCAGACGGCCTCACTCTGGTGGGTGAAGTTGCACTGAGTTGGGGGTTTGCAGCATCCAGACTGGACAGAAGGTAGGAGTGTTAGTTGAAGAAAACGCAACTTACATAGTAATTCAGCAACAGTTTTAGCATTGAGGAAAACTCAAGTCAAAGCCAAATGTCAACAAGTTGCACTGACGATGTAGGCGAGGCCGGGGAGACCAAAGTGCGAAGGAAAATAGCCACCACGCCAACAAACACTATTGACTATATCTCAGCGGCTAGAATGACCGGTAAGAAATTCACCATCTACAACGTCACCGATAATACTCTCGGGATAGGGAGACTAGAGGGGACCTTATTCGCCAGGTCCGCGTCACTGCCACCACCAACGATGCGTGGCCGAAGAAGACTTTGTTGAGCACTGCCACCATCGCCACTGGAAAGGCCAAAGCGTCTGACATAAAAAAAACTGCCTAAAATCTCAAATATAAAAGGTTTAGAGAGTGACGGTTGGGGAAGAGAAGCAATTTGCTCCATGATTGATTTGTATATGTTTATTTTTGATATTAAGAAAATATTGAAATATATATGTATTTAATATATATTATAATTAACAATAGTTTTATAATAAAAAAGTTATGTAACATAAGGAACAAATTTCAAGGATAGCATGAACATTTCAGTTAGTCAATGAATGTGGACTCTCTTTCAGTCAAGGTAGCTACAACATATAAAACTAGTTCGGTGGACTCTCTGTTAGTTAATGGAGCATGTCTGCTATATTGTCATCATTGTACTAAACATCTTTAGACAATCTAACACATGATACACTTTAGATGTTGATATTGTGTCACAACATCGTTCAACCACCGATCTCAATGGAATGGATTCAACGGAGAAAAAGAGAGGTGTATATTTGCTTCGGAAGATCTTGACACAACCTAATGTAGCTAAATGAAATTAGTTCCTTGTATAGTCTACCTTTAATGAATATCTTTCTCACCTTGTTAAAGTGGACGTACAGTATCACCAAGACTCCTATCGCTCATTTAAAAAATGTATAGCAAGTTAATTAAATAACTCATCTTTAGTTGTAACTTACGCAGTTACACTCCATCCACCATGCCGCTGAGTTGTTATCGCATTTACTTCTTCCTACCTCCCGTCTAGTCTGTGTGCATAATATATATTGTCCCCATCCGATGTGGTCTACACAATAAGCTAAAGAAGCCAGCCACCATGATAAGTGTTACGGATGATCCGCTCCCCCCTCATTTCTATCTTGTTGAACGGTGTTCCAAGGAAATACGGAACACACATGCACATTAGATTGGAAGGCATTAGGAAAAGAACAACTTCTAAATAGTGGACTCATGGTGATGCACCTAGTCTACAACATTAATCTTTGATGGGAGTTTGATCGTAAATATGACGGGGCTAATAATCCTGGACGGAGGGAATAATTCACTTGCTCAAGTGGCATGCAGTGATTCTTGGTCGCGCGGACTCACCATGCACTTGAAAAAAGGAGGCATGGCGTAGTAGTTTAGGAGCAAATTAACATTCTAACAAACTATTTCACCAAAAAGTATGCACGTTTTCTCCAGTATGTAAAGAGATCTTGGGCAGAGAGCTCACCTTGGGTTGATTGCCATTTTAGTAGACCAGGACATAATAGAAACTTAAGCCATTGAAACCTTTGAGGTGCATGTGACATGTGCTTGATAGGTGAAAAATGGAAGAAGTTAAGAAACTTGGAGGTAGAACCCACCTGTGCGGGACAATGGCCCAAGGAACACATTCATATGCCACCTTTGATGCAGTGACACAAAATTATCATGGACGCAGATCAAAGCAAGCATCTATGGCAAGTAAAATGAGTGCAGCTTCTCTGTTTGTACATTCTGGAGGATCCTGTAAAGTTTACTATGGTCTCTGGGGTTCCTAGTTGCAACAATCCATGGAGCAACATTGCATTTGCAGACAGAAGCGATAGACCGACTCTAAGCATAGGTATTTGCTATGCAAAGGACAGAAAAGATCACAGGCAACTTCTACGCATAACTCATAAAATGATAATAGGAACCTCCATATATGATATATTGAGAAGGTCGCCCTAGTAAATATAGCAAGCATGCATGCACCATTACCAACTATCGACAGTTCAAACATCGTCGGTGCTATAGCATAGACGATAGTGTTGCTTCACACACGACAATGTGCCAACCATTAACACCGAACACCGGTCTAATTACCTAAGCATCCCCGGGCATCTCACTCACTTTCAGGCTGGGTACGAGTTGTCCGACCTGTTGTTCCTGAAAGCGCAGCACCCAATAGAGTAGACGATGGTGAGGAAGATGAGGAATACGATGTTGACGATGGCGATCTTCTTCCGGTTGTTCTCCTAGCATTGGACGACTGCCTCCCGCATTCACGTCCACGGACTTGTCCACCCTGTCTCCTGACGGATGCGGGAGAAAATTTATGGGTCGCCGTTGAAGATGCTCTAAAGGATTGAGCTGCTGCCTGCTGCCGCATGCACCGTGTAGTCTAGCTAATGTCAATCAATCAACATGTGCCCCTTGTTTCGAGGAACTAGCATCGCTGAAGCATACACACTTAGTCTAGTACTCCCTCCATTCGAAAAAACATGTCCAAAACATGTCCCTCAAATGAATGTACTTAGCTTACTGCTAGATACATCCATTTGAGGGGCAAGCTTTTTCGGACGGAGGAAGTACGTACGAGCTCGGCCTGCAATTTGTCCATGAAAATGCTACGTACTCCTAGATCAACGATTAACATGCATGCATGCAATTCTCCGTCAAGTTCCCACTAATGCAGGTCTCTTCAATCTAGACACCGTACGTATATCCATGGTCACTGGCCAGGTTTCTTTGACCACAGCAAATCGATTAAGTACATACTCCCTTCATTCCTTTATGTAAGATGTATTATTTTCAACACGGTGACCAAGACACATAATTATAGACATGTTAGGACAAAATTATCCTTGGCAAATTTATTGGTTAGTGGCTAGTTAATCAGTTACTCCTGAAAAGCAAGAGATACATGCAATCAACAGAGAGATAGTTTCCTTCTTTTGCTACAAGGAGATATACAGACAATCAGGACAGAGATACTTTCTTTATTTCTAAGGGCTAACAAGGGAATTATGAGGAATTAGAAGAAATGCACCTTACATTTTAAAATTTTATCAAAAAAAATATACCTTATATAAAGGAACGGAGGGAGTACATGGCTAAGATTCCATGCACTGAACTTGACTAACACGTTGCCATATCAGAGTAAATCTAAGCTAGTATCATACGTACATGACTACTCTACACGATGCATCTGAGGCGGCGCAGAGCCCGCCACATGCACATCAAACATATCCCCGTCCCGCGCAGCCCAGAGCTACCACGTGCCATGCTGAAGCTGCATGTGCCGCCATATGCCCGCGTCTTGTCTTTACCTTGGCTCCCGTAGCACCCACGTCTCCAACTTTCCAAAGCCATTTTTCTTGGCGCCGGTGATCATGGCATGTACGGGAGCCAGTCAGCTCAATGATTATGTTATCATCATCATCATGTGCTTGAGACTTTGTAAGACCTTAAACTTAAGCAGAGGCTTGTGGAGATCTCGCATCAGACTTGTCCATCTTGTATACGTACATACCCAGCCAGCATACGACAACATATCTTTACCTAATAATAAAGCAAATTGGGTTTCTTTCGTCCGTCATGACATTTTTTCAAAAAAGTCCTTCTATTTCAGAGAATTCAACCCGCAATCCTGTTTTAAGTTAAAACGAAGCGTTATTTTCGTATTTTACACAAAAGTCCATGTCTTTTCTTGAAATCAACCCTCCGTCCGGATTTAAGTCACACCCGAACCGTTATTTTATATTTTTTGAAAACCACCCTGATGTTTTAGGTAATTCATCCGTGGATTATATTTAAGTCAAACAAATGCTTTTTAAAGTCATTCATATCTTTTAAACCGTAACTCCGATTTGAACATGTTATATATGAAATTTGATTAGAAAAATATGTAGAATATGAATATGAGATTATTTTTACCTGTTAAATATTTTTAAATATTATTTTGGAATATATTTGAGTCAAACCAAATGATTTTCTAAATTACCTGTATCATTTAAACCGTAACTTCGATTTTAACATATTATACATGAAATTTTATTAGAAAAATGTGTGGAATCTAAATATGATGTTAATTTTACCTGTTAAATATTTTTTAAATATTGTTATGGAAGCATACCCAGCCAGCATACAAACATATAATGATAATACCTAGTTAAGGTACATGCAATACGTAATGATGATCAGACATTGGAGATGTCGAACGCAAAAAGAAAAAAAAAAGACATTGGAGATGTCAACGTATACGGTAAGGTGCATCAGTGCATGTGGTGTGCTGTACGCCGCATCTTATATAGCTTCACTCCTGAGGCAGCCGCGATCCCGGCGTCGCCTCCCCCGGTGGCGGCGGGGGAACCCTAGCCGCGCCGCCGCGGCCCCCGTCCCCACCTTGCCCCACCTCCTCACCGCTGCCTGAGGCAGCCGTCGGGCAAGCCTGGGGCGCCAAGGATGGTGGCGGCGGGGCCTCAATTGCCCTGCCTACGTGGGGAGTCCCTGATTTGGAGCTGCGGCTCCTTTGGCGAGGCATGGCAGGCTCCGGCGAGCAGTCGTGCGGGTGATGGATCCGGCGTCCTGGCCGCACGGGCGGCAGGATCCCGATGGTCGTTGGCGGCTTCTGCGGCGGTAGGTGCGCGCGATCTGGCGCCTCCCCTCCTCCCCTGTTCGGCGTGCGGGCTAGCCTGGTCGGGCCGCACCTCCCTTGGTCGCCGGTTCCGTATAGGAGGCGCTGCTGGTGGCGGGGATCAAGTTTGGGCGAAATCCCCGGCCGGCCATGACCGGCCACGCCGACGGCGACGCTTGAGGGCGCCGTTCTCCTCCTTGGAGGCGTCTGTATGGACTGGTCTCCTCACTTCCCCTTCCCATAGGTCTCCCAGGCCAAAGCCCTAACTTTGTTGGGCAACGGCGGCGCTCATGGCGTCGTTCCCTTCTTGAAGGCCCCGCTTTGGGAACCTTGGGGTTGGGTGGCGCTTGCGGGTGGTGGGCGATGGCGGTGGTGCGGTCCTATCCTAGCATGGTTCTAAGACCATTGCTTGGAGATGGACTCGCGTTCGTGGAGGTCGACATTTGACGTCGTGGTGGCGTCGATGGGGGAGGACCTGCCAAGGCTCGCGTAGGTGGAGGTCGTCGTTTGGCGTCGTGGTGGCATCAATGGCAGAGGACCTACCAAGGTTGACGCCTTGAGCCCGACAACATATATTCCTTTTACCACGCTTTGAAGATGGACCAGTGGAAGATGGCGGCGACGACACATGTGAGTGCGTCGGGCCGGTTTGTGTTGGGTTCTATGGTAGGGTGCATCGGCTGCAAATTAAAATTTTCTTACGCGCAGAGCAACAGGAACATGCTACGAGAGATGGATCACAGTTCGTTACCACTAGACGCGCAGTGTCGTGCAGCAGAAGAAGAGTTGGGGCAGTGCGTCCATGTGGATTGTCTCCTCCTCGTCCTATCTCCCTCGAACAGCCGATCGTCTGATCCCACGTACAAGTTCGTCGGAGCGGCGCAAGTGCACCGCCTCTAACGATATCCGCGCGTGCAGGAGGAACAACGTGCGGCGGACTGCTAGGTCCGATCACATAGTCGGCGGCAAGTGAAGTTGGCTATTTGCAACACATGCAAATCCTAGTGACAGCGCCGAAGCGATCAACACCGTGAGTGTGCGGCACCGCCACTTTATATATGCGTCCATCGCGGGCTCAACACTTGGGCCTCGCACGGACCCTAAAGCCCGTAAGTCTACTCGGCCACAATCCGAATACAGCTCAGATCACATCCAACCAGTGTCTTCGGATACGACCTCGTAGGTTCCTTCCCTTAAGCGCGTGACCCCTTAGGTTCATGCCGGCTTGATCGTAGTTCGGATCACCTCCGAACTGCACAGTTGGTAGTGGCCTCTAGCAAGGCATGCCGAACACCAAACAAACTATGAAGCTGGTTAGGCGAACATGTACATCACACTTCCATTCCTTTTGCCACGCGATATATGTTGTCGGGCTCAAGGCAAGTCTGTCATCCTTGTGCTAGCCCGACCCCTTTCTCGTTCCAGTGATACCGACCACAAACCAGATTATCTCATAATCCTTGTCGCATGGCCATGCTTATCCTGGTCGGATCACACGAGGGGCCCAGAGTATATCTCTCCTGATCGGAGGGGCAAATCCCATCTTGCTCGACCATGTCTCGCAGCATGGGATTGGACAAACCCAAAACCTACCTTTGTAACTACCCAGTCACGGAGTATGGTTTGGTCGGCCCAAAGCAAGTCTGTCACCATCCCGAGTACATGCGTCGGCTCAGGTCGTAGGACATAGATGTATGTTGTACTAGAGACTCACAGATGATATATTGTTGTGTCTCATAGTTGGGTCTGTCCGACTCGGACCTTATCTCGACTCGGATTCGACTACATCGAATCCGACCAGATCCTTTCGAGTCCATATTATCCGGTTAGCATCCAATGCTCCATGACTAGTGCGACCGAGCCATCCACCGTTTCATATGCTAGTCTAGTCCGACGTGTGCCCACACGTCACTTGCGACTAGGGACTATTTAGGATGTATCATACAACACAAGATCTCACAGACAAGTCACGTACTTGCCAACAAGTATCATTGATTACATCGAAGGACTATCTTTATTCATAAACACATAGGAAATATCATCATACATGATTGCCTCTAGGGCATATCTCCAACAGTCTCCCAGTTGCACTAGAGTCAATCAAATAGACATCGAATGCCCATAGCTCTAACGTGCCCCTCATGCTTGGGTTGTGGAAGCGGCTTTGTCAACGGATCTGCAACATTTGCATCCGTGTCAATTTTGCATAAGTCTACATCACCATTCTTTACGATCTTTCGTATCAGGTGATATTTTCGATCTGTGTGTCCGACCCTGTGGTGATTCCTCGGCTCCTTGGCTTGTGCGATGGCACCAGAATTATCACAATAAAGGTCCAACGGTTTTACCGAGGCTGAGAAAATACCAAGATCATCCAGAAAATGGCGGATCAAAACACCTTCCTTTGTAGCTTCATAAGCCGCAATGCATTCGGCTTCTGTGGTAGAATCGGCCACCGTATCTTGCTTGGAACCCATCCAGCTCACTGCTCCTCCGTTCATGACGTTCACGAATCCGGACTGTGATCGACAATCATCTCTATCGGTATGGAAACTAGCATCGGCGTAACCCCTTACGACGAGCGCTTCCTCACCTCCATAAACTAGGAACATCTCTTTAGTCCTTTTCAGGTACTTCAAAATAGTCTTTACCACTGCCCAGTGACTCTCACCTGGGTTGGCCTGGTATCTACTTGTTAGGTGAAAGTGCGTTATATCGACTAGAGGGGGGGTGAATAGGCGATTTTTATGAATTCTTCACTGAGGAATTTGCTAGTTAGGAAATTCCTTAGCGAAGAACTACTTGCAGCGGAATATGTACTCAGAAGTAAACATAACAGGATACAAACATAGTCATCATGATGAAATGAAGACTAACACAGAGTACGGAAAGCGTAAACACAGGATAGCAAGATGAAGACAAACAGACTGAAGAAATTGAACTGAGGAATTTGTGAAAGTCTTCAGTCAAAGTCTTCAAGCACAGATATGAACAACATACAACACGGTAATGATGAAATGAAAGAGTTGAGGAAATAGAACAAGTCAGTTGGTGAAGACAATGATTTGGTAAACCAGTTCCAACTGCTGTCTCAGTTGTACGTCTGGTTGGAGCGGCTGAGTATTTAAACTCGAGGACACACAGTCCCGGACACCCAGTCTCTGAGCCGCAACTCAGGACACCCAGTCCACACCGTATTCTCCTTGAACTAAGACCACGCAGGCCTCGTCCAATCACTCGTGGTAAGTCTTCAGGTGACTTCCAAACCTTCACAGACTTGGTCACTCGGCGATCCACAATTCCTCTTGGATGCTCTAGACCTTGACGCCTAACCGTCTGGAAGAAGCACAGTCTTCAAAGGTAACAAGCGTCGGATCCACGCAGGATCAGTTTCTTCAGTGATGCTCAATCACTTTGGGTTTGTGGGGGGTTTGGTTTTGGGATTTTCCTCACTTGAAGATTTTCGCTCAAAGTCCTCGGAGGATGGGTTGCTCTCAGATGACAAGTGTCAAGTTCTCTCGGAGCAGCCAACCGGCTAGTGGTTGTAGGGGGCGGCTATTTATAGCCTAGGGAGCAGCCCGACATGATAAGACATAAATGCCCTTCAATGATATGACCGTTAGGTGGATAAGATATTTTGGGACAGCCGGCGCGCAGCACAGCAATGGTCGGAAATTTGACTCTCAAATTCCTCAGGGCTATCATGTTCCTCACTGTGTAGGCAATTCGCACTGGCGAATTCCTAACTCCTCAGTCAGAGCAAAGTCCTCAGTGAACAGAAGAACTGCGTCTCTGTCACTGACGAATTTGACTGAAACTGTATAAGATTTCCAATGGCTTCACTCGAAGGGATTGGTAGGTGCAGGATTTTGAGTTGAGCATCACATAGAAATTTTTCCTTAGTATTTCCTCGACCCCCTTTAACAGTACGGTGTTTCCTATGACTCAAGAAAGAGAAAATGAAACTACGAAAACAAAAGTCTTCATGCTTCATACTCCTCGAATAAATATCAAGTCTTCAAGGTTACACCAATTTCTTCACTTTCAAAGTCTTCAGAATATCAAAGTCTTCAGTTGAAGAACTTCATTTTTAGGGTTCGAGTTTCTCTGTAAATATCAAACTCCTCATAGACTTATAGACCTGTGTACACTCACAAACGCATCAGTTACTTAACCTATAAGTCTTCAATACACCAAAATCACTAAGGGGCACTAGATGCACTTACAATCTCCCCCTTTTTGGTGATTGATGACAACATAGGTTAAGTTTTCAACGGGGATAAACATATGAAGTGTAAATACTGATATTGAGGAATTTGATTGCAAGATATAGAAGAACTCCCCCTGAATATGTGCATAGTGAGGAATTTGCTTTTGAGGCAATGCACATTTGAAGAGTCGAATCATGGAGATCTCCCCCTATATCTTGTAATTCATACACGCATTTGATATATAATATGAAGAATTTGAAATGCATGATGAAATATGGTGCCTGATGAGATTCAGCATGCGTGCAATAATATTAACGAGGAATAAGCATGCAGAGTATCACATCAAAAGTTTCAGAGCTCAGTGCATCGAAAGCATCAGAGCACGACCAAAAGTATCAAGGCACCATCGGATTTAAGATTACAACTCGATCCAATAAAAGTTTTCGGAAGAACGAGAGTTGTAACTTAATAAAATGCCCATAATATAAACCCGCTTGAAGACTAACTCAGATTTCTCCCCCTTTGTCATCAAATGACCAAAAGGATCGAAACTGAGGACTAACGCCCCTGAAGATTTTCATGTCGATGGAGGAGCGCCAGCGTTGTCGGGGTTGGTTGTTGAAGTAGGGCCTGCCGCAGTGTCGTCCAAATCTTCATGTTCATCAGTTTCACGCGATGAAGAATAAGAACTGGCCACCAGATCAGGAACTTTGACTCGCTTGAATTTCTTCGGAGGTGGTGCAGACCAGTCAAATGCTTCCTGGAGATTCATAGTCTTCAATTCTTCCGCAGAATATACATGCGTGAGAACAGCCCAGGTGCGGTTGAGGATTTCATGAAGGTAATACTGATTTTTCTTCACTGCATTATGTGTAGAGGTCATGTTGTTAAGAATTGCAGCAAATTTACGCTTCACCCATTTCTGATTGCGTTCAACCTTCTGATGAAGACTGAGGAGTAACTCACGATCAGTCATCACCCTGGGTGCAGTTGCTTGAGGCTTTTGCTTAGCTGAGGTATTTGCGGCAGTGTCATGTGTTGCAGAATCGTCATTGGTGGAGTAAGATGTAGCGAGACGGAATTGACCATCCAATGGACGTGTGCCTTCATCAATCACAGCAGCTGCCTTGCCCTTATCATCAGATGATGAAACTGGTCGCTTGAGGACTTCACTGGGCGGCAAGTAGCTACCATGGTTCAGAGTGTCAGCCTTGTAATTCAGTGAAGATCTTGCCCTTATGAATCTCATAATCCAAGGCGCATAGGGCTTCAGCTCAAAAGGTGACATTGCAACATTAGCCAGAGTCCTCATGAAGAAATCATGGAAGTTGACGGGAACGCCATGAATGATGTTGAAAAGCATGTTCTTCATGATGCCAACGACATCTTCTTCATTTGAGTCGTGGCCTTTGATGGGACTCATTGTCTTCGTCAGGATTCAATAGACAGTCCGAGGCACATACTTCAGTTCCTTGACGAGGAATTTGGTTCGAGGGGCCTGCCCTGGCTTCAAAGGCTTCATGAGCACTTGCATATAATGATCAGTCAGCTCGCGGTCATTGTAGATGCAACGTGCGCTTTCATGGGGAGGATCAAGAGGAAGGACACGAAGCAATTCAATTGTTGGTGCCTTGTAGTGACTGTTTTCTGTCATCCAATCCAGCACCCATGAATTGACATCTTCAGCATCTCCGGGTGATATGCAAAGTGGCGTAGAACTGAAGAATGAGTTCTTCATTCCAATCGCAGATATCAGTGCAGAAATTCAGGAGTCCTGTATCGTGAATAACTCGGAGTACTGGCTCGAAGCACGGCAGTGATTCCATATCCACATGAGGAATATGCTCATGATCGAAGATCTTGTCCTTGTCAAAGAGCACTGAGGAATGGTAGTTGGCTTGAGTAGCAGTCCAGAAGCATCTTTTCCTTATGCGAGCAGAGTCATAGGGATTGTAACCAGTGAAGAACACATGCTCAGAAAAGAAGTCTTCAGCCTTGAAATTTTGCTTGCTCGAGAACGGATTCTTCGGTTTGGGCAGAGGAATGTCAGTGATTTGCAGCACAACCTCAGGAATCGCGATCTCAGGTGCTTCAGGCTGAGGAATTCTGGTTCCTCTTCTTGTGCAGTTTGGGGATCAGTAGCAGGTTCTTCAGCACTAGCGGCTGGAATTTCTTCATGAACAGACGATGTGGGATGAGTTTCTTCAGAGCCCATTTGAACAGTTGTAGCCGGGACTGAGGAATTTGTTGAATCGGAGTGAAGAGAGGAGTATTGGGATGCTGACTTTCCCAAAAGTCATCGTTCATCACTGGTGTAGTGCATCCAATATCCACGTCTTCATCTTCTTTTTCAATTTCCTCAACACCAGCCTCTTCAGCAGTGAACTGAGGCATGGGTGAGGAAACGACTGGCGGTGAAGGGAATGTTTCCACTTCAATTTCTTCATCAAACTGTTCTGAGGTAGCAACAGAGTGATTTTCTTCATCAGATCCGCTTGGGATCTTGTAGTCTTCTCCATAAGGAACAATTTCCTTAGACGACATGGAGGAGATGGGAACGGCATCAATGGGATTTTCAAGCGAGCTGGTCATCGGCTTCATTTTCTTTGCAGCCAAAGAATTTGACGCAGCTGATGCCTTCCTCTTCTTCACTGTAGCTCGTTCTGCAGCCTTTGTCTTCTTCACTTCATAAGCAGAAGGAAGAATTGGTGTTGGTGTTGGCGCAGGAGGAGCTGAGGACTGTGGTTCAGTTTTTTCAGGCGCACCACTAGTGGATGCCCTGGGGATTTCTTCAGCGGCTGGAATGGAGTCATCAGCCCTGGAACTTGTATTCTCATCAGCAGGCTGAAAGTCATCAGCAGTGCGGGCATGTTCTTCAGCAGGCTGAGCAGAGTCTTCAGCCTGAGGATTTTCTTGTTGCGATGGGGCTGCAACAGTGTCATTTTCTTCGTCAAATTGACGAATCTCACCTTGGCTCCTTGCCAATCAGCATTGTAAGCATCGAAATCCTTGCTGAGGGCTTGGATTTCAGATTGAGCTTTGAGAAGTTCTTCAGGAGTCAGGTTGACGATGTTCTTCTTCAGAAGCTTCTCCTTTCTGGCTTGTGCTCTCTTTATCTCACGAGCCTTTTCAAATTTCCATTTCTCTTCAGCGATGAAATGGTTCAGCATATGACTTTTACCAGGAGTCAGAGGCAGATCAGGCATGGGAGTGTTTGGATCCTGATGCCATAAGTCGATGAAGTCAAGGATCTTCTTCGGATCCAAAAGCAGAGGCACAGTTGTTCCTTTGGCTCTAGCGGCCTTGGTTAGTCTGTCTCTGATGATTTCTACAAGCTCTTCATCAGAGGCTTCGTCATCAGAGGGCACGTTGAAGGCAACTTGTTTCTTTATTGGACTTGGCCGAGGACCGCGTCCAGCTGTTGCTTTTGTCTTCAGCGGAGTGGGGCCTGATGAGGATATTGGTGCAGCTGAGGAACTTGCTGAGACACCAGAAGCAATCGAGAAGCCCTGAGTCCTTTGACAGGTAGCCAGATGCACTGGAGTTGAGGACTTGGAGGGAGCTGCTGAGGATTTTGAGGGAGCAGCAGCAGTCTGAGGAATTTGCCGTGAGGGCGCGGCTGAGGAACTGGGCCGTGAGGGCGCTGATGGTGAAGCACTTGGCTTGCGAGCAGGCTTCTTCGGCATTGATTTCCTCGGCTTGACCGAGGTCTCAGCAGCAGCAACAGCAGCAGAATCCTCATTGAATTTCCTCACTGCCTCCTTGGCCTGTCTTGCCAATTTGGCTTGGCGCCTGGACCATTCTTCGGGAAAGTCTTCACCACGCTTGATGCTGGTGGGATCAGCGACTTGGCCAGGTGCCAATGGAGCTCTTGGGCATGGAGGGTTTAAGGCGAATTTCTTCATGTACTTTGGAGTAACATAGCGATATTCCCTCCATTCTCGTGCCCATCTTCGTTCTATCCTCTGGATGCACACTTTGCGCTGATTCTTGTTCTCCTTGCCAAACATGGCTTCATCAGGTGTGCAATAGTCTTAGTATATTTCTTCAGGGATCTCGAAGGCAGTCATGACCTCCGGTTTCTTTCCTCCCTTCTGCGGTCTCTTGCCTTCTGCCATTTTCTTCAGATGAGGAATTTGAACAATAGAACACTCTGAAGAAGTATGCAGTTTTTCTTTGAGGAACACTGCAAATGAGTTAAGTTGATGAGAACCTAGTGATTCAGCAGCGGACATGAGTACCTGTGAACAGAGTGTAGGTGCGAGGAATTTGGAAAGGTCATATGCGTTCTCAGAAGATTTTTCGAAAAAGACAAGTTTTGAGGAATTTGACCACTTGAGCCTTGAGGAATTTCACTAAGCGTTTTGTCTCAGGTTCTAGAGTTGTACAGATTGAAAATCCGCACAATTGAGGAATCTTGAGGAAATGAATGCTTAGAGAGATAAATCAAGAGCATACAGTGTGTGAGGTGTTCATATGTGAAGAATTGAAAAATAAAACACCTTTGAAGATTTTCAGAAAGATTTGAGAATCAAAGCGAGTAATAAAAGTGACTTTTAATTACCCGAACTGAAGAACACGACGAACAGAGATGAACTGTGATGAAGTTCGTCACGTTAGATCTCCCACGCCCTAACTTGGCAGAGGGAGACAGCTACGGCGGCGGCGGAGTGAAGATTTCCGCAGCCGGCACGAGTACGACGGCGACGAGGTCGAGTCAGTGAAGCTCTTCCTCACCGACAGCGATGGAGTAGCGGCGACGCTAGGGTTTGAGGAGAGCTCGAGCGAGAGACAGCGACCAAGCGGAGTAAATGAAGTAAGGAAGGGAGAGGGGTATTTATAGCCACGGTAAAAACTGTTCGCCCGAAGATTTTGGGACGAACATGCCCCTGCCCTTTCTTCTTCACGCGACATGTGTCACCCACGTACTGTGCAGATGAGATCGTGTAAGATCGTGGGTGAATAAACTAATGCATCGTGGGATGCGGAACGGTTTGAGCGGTAAAACCGAAAATCTGGATAAGATTTGTTTTTTTTTAAATTTCGTTCGCAATTTCTTCAGCTGACAAGGACATAGTGAAGACTTTGAACGAGTTTCAATCAGAACGCACATGAAGAATTTGTGAATAGATTGGATTGAGTATAGCATAGAGGGGGAAGGGTCCGATCACATTCACTTAGCAGAAATCGCAACTTGAAAAAATAGCAATAAGTGAATGCTGTAGAGGACATAAACTCACATATATATATAGCCAATGAGGAAAAACGATGGAAACAGTGAAGATTTTGCAAAGTTGAAGAATTTGTAAAACTGAAGAATTTCAAAAATGAGGAAAAACTCAAATTGAAGATTTTCAACTTTTGTGGTGGCATAGCCCACCGTATAAGAATGATGATTTCAGACACCGCGTACAATTGTCGTAGGGTTCTGAGAATCAAATTCTTCATTAATTTCTTCAAACTTAGAATGTTATTCTTCATTGATTGAAGAAAACGTTTCTTCATGTGTTGCACATCTAAGTCATCAATTTTGCATAAGGGTTAGGATGTGTGTCCTTTTCAAAGAACATTCGAAGATTCTAAGATATTTAGCTCACACCGCAACTTGCTAAATCTCTTCTCATCCAAGGGCTTAGTGAAGATATCAGCTAGCTGTTCTTCAGTCTTCACATGCTCGATGGAGATATCGCCCTTCAACACATGATCACGAAGAAAATAATGATGAATCTGGATGTGCTTAGTCTTCGAGTGCTGAACTGGGTTGTGAGCAATCTTGATGGCACTCTCATTGTCGTAGAGGAGAGGCACATTCTTCACGTTGACGCCATAGTCCTTGAGGGTTTGCTTCATCCAAAGCAGTTGAGCACAGCATGAGCCAGCAGTAATGTATTCAGCTTCAGCAGTAGACAGTGATACGCAGTTCTGTTTCTTCGAGGACCAACAGACCAAAGATCGTCCGAGGAAATGACAAGTGCCAGATGTTGACTTGCGGTCCACACGATCACCAGCATAGTCAGGGTCAGAATATCCAATGAGATCAAAAGCAGAGCCCTTGGGGTACCATAATCCTAGTGTTGGTGTGTGAGCTAGATATCGAAGAATATGCTTCACAGCCTTATGGTGTGATTCCTTCGGTGCAGCTTGAAATCGGGCACACATGCAAACACTAAGCATTATATCTGGCCTAGATGCACATAAGTACAATAAAGAACCAATCATGGAGCGGTATACCTTGTGATCGAAGTCAATACCATTTTCTTCAGTGCATAGATGGCCATTTGTGGGCATAGGAATTTTGACGCCTTTGCAATCTTGCATGCCGAATTTCCTCAGTACATCTTTGAGGTATTTCTCCTGAGATATGAATATGCCATTGCGCTGCTGACGAATTTGAAGACCTAAGAAGAATTTCAACTCTCCCATCATAGACATTTGATATTCTTTACTCATCATAAAGGCAAATTCATCACTATATCGTTGGTTAGGACAGCCAAAGATAATATCATCAACATATATTTGGCACACATATAGTTCACCATCATATGATTTAGTAAATAGAGTAGGGTCGAGTGAACCGGGTGTGAAGCCATTCTTCACGAAGAATTCCTTCAATGTATCATACCAGGCCCGAGGGGCTTGCTTGAGGCCATAGAGGGCCTTATTGAGTCTGAAGACTTTGACAGGATTCCTGGGATCTTCAAAACCTGGGGGTTGAGCAACATATACTTCTTCCTCAAGCTTACCATTGAGGAATGCACTTTTCACATCCATTTGATATAAGATGATATCATGATGGTTAGCATAGGCAAGTAAAATGCGAATAGCCTCAAGTTTAGCAACAGGTGCAAAAGTTTCATCGAAATCAATTCCTTCAACCTGCGTGTAGCCTTGAGCTACTAGTCGTGCCTTATTCCTCACCACAAGGCCATTTTCATCTTGCTTGTTGCGGTAGATCCACTTCGTGCCAATGATATTATGCTTGCGAGGATCTGGGCGATTGACCAATTCCCAGAAATTGTTCAGCTCGAACTGATGTAATTCTTCTTGCATAGCCTGAATCCACTCCAGCTCCAGAAATGCTTCATCTACCTTAGTGGGCTCTGAGATAGAGACAAAAGCATAGTGCCCACAAAAGTTAGATAAGCGTGAGGCTTTTGAGCGTGTGAGAGGACCTGGTGCGCTAATGTCATCGATGATCTTCTCCACTTGCACTTCTTTTGCAACGCGTGGATGAGTTGGCTATCGCTGAGGATTTTGATCAGCATTTTCTTCAGCACCATTTTCCTCATCATGTTCTTCAGGTGCATCAGCTCGACGTTCTTCATGAACAGGGATGAATTCCTCAGCAGATTCTTCAGTAGGAATGACATCCTCAGTTGCCTTGAGCTTGATAGCATCCTCAGGTGCTGGTTCATCTAACACAGAAGGTAGGTGCTCTCTTTGCGAGCCATTAGTTTCATCGAACCGCACATCTACAGTGTCAACAATAGTTCGGATGGGAAGGGAGCGTGTAGTCCAGTAGTTCGGGAAGGAGTGACGGGCATCCAACCACTTCAGTACCGAGGCCACTTGATGTGGCTGTACTATGGAACCGAGGATGAAACTCGGGTCCATCCGGAAGCAGTCGACGATGCCACACTGGAGAGGTGGATGGCCGCGATCACAGGGAATAAGGACAACCCTCGAGGATCCAGGGGGATTCCGCCACTCGACCATTCCTACACTCCGGACCCGGTATGCCTGTTTTATCTTCGATTGCAATCTTGCTATACACATTCTGTTTTTGCTGCAAATTGGTCGATTGATCTTTGTTTTGTTGTCTGTCAGGCCACCACTGAATTATACTCGATGCCCAATGGAGCACAGACGCCGACTGAGGAGGAGGAAGGAAGTGGAGGCGAAAGCCAAGAGGACTGGGATTCGGATGCTGCTGATGATGATGAAGGTGATGACTCTGATGGGGAGGAAGAAGAGGAGGAGGAGGAGGAAGTTGCACCGCCTCGCTCGGAAAGACGCTCGAAGCTCGTCCATGACCCTGCAACTGAGCGTGGTAAGGGGGTCGCAACTGTCGTTCAGTCGACAAGGCGCCCTCGAACCACTTCTCCGGTGCCGACCGAGAAAGCTCCGAAGCAATCCAGGGTGGCACCGTCGAAGCCGGCCAAGGTCTTGCCGAAGATGAAGATGGTGATCCCCACTATCTCAGGGTAATGATGGTACTTGAGTTTTTCTGTTCCCCATGAACTTATTCTTGGTCGACTCATGAATCATCCGACTGACTTCTGGAACTGCAGCGCTGCTACTTCTGATACCTCGGCCAGGGCTGACGATCATGAGATGGAAGACGCTGCCACTTCAAAACCTGGTACGACTTTCATAACTCTGTCTTCAGTCGATTGACTTTTTGTCTCTAATTTTTGATTCTTTTCTGTAGCTCCGTCTAATGTCGTTATTACCCTTCCTGACGACGATGATGAGGAACCACTGAAGCAAAGAAGGAGTAGGAAAGCGTCTGCTGGCAAGGCGACTCAGAACGTGCCGGCGCCCGAGACACTGGTTGCGGAAGGAGAGAACACCACTCATCCCACCGTATCTTTTGCGGTGCCTTTGACGAGTGCTCACCCCACATCGTCGAGTGCTGCACAGCCTTCACTTTTCTCGACCCACTAAGTCCCAGAGGATCAAGCTAGTGCTGCGAAAGAAGCAATACGCCAGGCGGGAGTCATGATGGAGCAAGTGAAGGCCATCCGAGAAGCCAGCCAGGCAGCCTATGACGCCAGTTCCGCTCTTCAAAGTAACGTTCAGGTCAGTCGGTCATCGCCTGTTCTGTTAGGATATGATATCTGAAAATTCTTCTTTCTGAAATCCATAGTGATTGTCCTACACCCACTGGGTGTGTCGATTGGAATTCCAGGTTAGTGGGGGCACGCTGAGTGCACCCACTGGGTGTAGTCCCCAAGGCTATGGTGGACTGCTGGCAGTCGACCATAGTCTTTATAGTTTAAGTGTTTCCTTCATTCGACTAGATCGAATGGATTTCCAGACGGGTGGGGGCACGCTGAGTGCACCCACTGGGTGTAGTCCCCGAGACTGTGGTCGACTACTGGCAGTGGACTACAGTCTGAAGAGCATCTCCCATTTTTTTTGTGTGTGTTGGTCGACTGGTCGACTCTGACTAGATAGAACTAGTGGGGGCACGCTGAGTGCACCCACTGGGTGTAGTCCCCGAGACTATAGTCGAATGTTTGTATTCGGCTGCGGTCTTAGAAACGTATGATTTTTCCTTAGTCACTCGGAAGTGAATTGTCTTTGACATTTTGTCGATTGGTTCTTCGTAGAAATCCTGCGACCTTGCGGCTCGCTACACTGAGTTGGAGAACAAACACATCCAGCTCGAGCTTGATCTGAAGCTGGTCCAGGAGAATTTAATGAAGGCGAAGGAAGAAACTAAAGGTATGTTTGGTGAGGCCTTCGACGACTGTCTTTGCCTCTCATTTGTTTCAAATTCTGACCTTGCTGTAACTTTGCAAGCAAAGTGAAGGATGCTCAGAAGAAGAAAGACCTTGAGTTGGCCGAAATGCAGAAAACAACTTTAGAGAAGACCAAGCTCGCAGACGAGAAGTTGGCTTCGGTCACCTAGCTTGAAGAAGAAAACACCAATCTGAAAGCTGCTCTTGATGCTGCAAACAAAGAGGTCAGTCGAATGAAAAGTGATAAGATTGCCCTGAGTGACAAGGCTAGTGAGCTGGTGGGGAAGAAGAACGATCTGGAGGCTCATCTGGGCGGACTCGCCAAGAAGCTATTCCTCATGCTCGAAGGTAATCCTTTTGCACCAAACCAGTATTTTAACTGTTATCTTTCCATTCGACTGTTGTCTTGACTCGGTGGTTGTGCTTGCAGAATTTTGCCAGAACTTTGAGGAGGAAACTGGTCGACTGGAGCCAAACCTGGACCCCATCAACTCTCCCGTGAATGACGAAGTCGCCATGAACGTGCTCCGACTCGAATCTCGTGTTGCCGCCGTCGTTGATTATCTCGCAAGGCTGAAGGTCGCCACTTCCCGCATCGACGCTACACTCGGCCTAGAGAGACGCTCCAGAATGACCTCGAGTCTCTGATGACTCGACTGAACACAGTCCCAGGTCGAGTGCAAGAATGGAAGAAATCTTCTGCCAGGTGTGGCGCAGATGTCGCTCTATCTCTGGCCCGAGTCCATTGCAAGGATGCATGAGAAGACAAGTTGGCGGCTCTTCGGGTGGCTAACACCAAGAAGCACGATTTCAGGTCTTTCATGGAAACCTTCATCGCCGCTGCCACTCGGATTGCTGATGGAATCGACCTTGACGAGTTCGTTGCACCTTCCAGCCCTCCACAGGAGGGGTAAAAAACTTCTTGAGCCCGACACTTTAATTTTGCGTCGGTATGCCGAGTGATTTTTGTAACCGACAAACCTTAACAGGCTTAGCGCCTGAGCACTTTCGGTCCCGTTAGGTATTTGTCCGAACTTGGATTCGACGTTTGAATATGCTTGCATTTGGTTTGAGATGTCTTTTGCAGGTTAAAGCGAGGTACTTATTGCAATCGACTTGTTCCCCAATTTACTTAGGCAGGCACTGGGTTGCAGCTAAGCCTCCGAGTGGGAGGTTTGCTCTCCACTCGGTAGGATTTTCACAACTTAGGCGAGCACTGGGCTGCAGCTAAGCCCCCGAGTGGGGAGGTTTGCTCTCCACTCGGTAGGATTTTCACAACTTAGGCGAGCACTGGGCTGCAGCTAAGCCCCCGAGTGTGGAGGTTTGCTCTCCACTCGGTAGGATTTTCAAAACTTAGGCGAGCACTGGGCTGCAGCTAAGCCCCTGAGTGGGGAGGTTTGCTCTCCACTCGGTAGGATTTTCAAAACTTAGGCGAGCACTGGGCTGCAGCTAAGCCCCCGAGTGGGGAGGTTTGCTCTCCACTCGGTAGGATTTTCAAAACTTAGGCGAGAACTGGGCTGCAGCTAAGCCCCCGAGTGGGGAGATTTGCTCTCCACTCGGTAGGATTTTCACGTTGTGTTTGTGGCGTAGCTCGAAGGAGAGGGTAGCAGTCGACTTGTACCTCGTCCTCCTTGCGGAGCGCACGTTGTACTTGTGGCGTAGCTCGGAGGAGAGGATAGCAGTCGACCTGCACCTCGTCTTCCTTGCGGAGCGCACGTTGTACTTGTGGCGTAGCTCGGAGGAGAGGATAGCAGTCAACTTGCACCTCGTCTTCCTTGCGGAGTGCACGTTGAATTTGAACTTAGGCGAGTATTTAGACTGCAGCTAAGCCCCCCGAGTGGGAGGCTGGCTCACCACTTGGTAGGATTTTGTTGGAACTTAGGCGAGTACTTGGACTGCAGCTAAGCCCCCGAGTGGGAGGCTGGCTCACCACTCGGTAGGATTTTATTAAAACTTAGGCGAGTACTTGGACTGCAGCTAAGCCCCCGAGTGGGAGTCTGGCTCACCACTCGGTAGGATTTTATTGAGACTTAGGTGAAACGGATTCGCAGCTAAGCCCCCGAGTGGGAGACTGGCTCGCCACTCGGTAGGATTTTATTGAAACTTAGGCGAAATGGATTTGCAGCTAAGCCCCCTAGTGGGAGGCTGGCTCGCCACTCGGTAAGGATTTTTTTTTTACAAACTTAGGCGAAACGGATTCGCAGCTAAGCCACCCACTGAGGGGGAATTTTATTGAACAAATAAAAGTGACAAAAGTTATTGGGGAAATTATGACACTATTATCTTGCAAAACATGAACTACAGAAGTATTTTTATTACAACTCATCCGAGTGAAAACTTTAAGTGTAAAATGGGCGGAGTAACTCCGCGTTCCAAGCTTGAGGTTCGTCGATATTGTGCTCGACGTTGTAGAGACGTTACGCTCCGTTGTGGAGAACCTTGGTGAAGATGAAGGGTCCTTCCCAAGAAGGAGCAAGCTTGTGTGGTTTCTGCTGATCCACTCGGAGAACCAAATCTCCTTCCTGGAAGGGTCGACTCTTCACGTTTTTGGCGTGGAAACAACGCAAGTCTTGTTGGTAGATGGTCGATCGGATCAGAGCCATCTCCCTTTCTTCCTCTAGGAGGTCGACTGCATCCTGCCGCGCTTGTTCTGCTTCAGCTTCGGTGTAGAGCTCAACCCGAGGAGTGTTATGGAGCAGATCACTCGGTAAGACCGCCTCCGCTCCATAGACCAAGAAGAATGGAGTTCTTCCGGTCGACCAGTTAGGCGTGGTCCTTAGACCCCACAGCACCGAGGGGAGTTCATCGACCCATGCTCCAGCCGCATGCTTGAGGTCACGCATCAGTCGGGGTTTCAACCCTTTGAGGATCAAGCCGTTGGCCCGCTCCGCTTGTCCATTCGACTGGGGATGGGCGACTGAAGCGTAGTCGACTCGTGTGCCCTGAGATGTGCAGAATGCCCTGAATTCCTCCAAATAGAAGTTTGATTCATTGTCAGTGATGATGCTGTGTGGGACTCCATATCTGAATATCAGTTCTCTGATGAAGCTGACAGCAGTACCGACGTCAAGGTTATTGATGGGCTTAGCCTCAATCCAGTTAATGAACTTGTCGACTGCTACCAGTACATGTGTGAAACCGCTTTGTCCTGTCCTCAAGGGACCAACCATATCCAAACCCCATACTGCGAAGGGCCAGACGAGTGGAATGGTCTTCAGAGCTGATGCAGGCTTGTGTGACATGTTGGAGTAAAATTGGCATCCTTCGCACTTGTCGACTATTTCCTTTGCCATTTCATTCGCCCTTGGCCAATAAAATCCGGCTCGGTATGCTTTGGCCACGATGGTCCGAGAGGACGCATGATGGCCACAGGTCCCCGAGTGGATGTCATCAAGGATTATCCGACCTTCTTCTGGCGTTATGCACTTCTGACCAACTCCAGTCGCGCTCTCTCTGTATAGCTGTCCTTTGATCACAGTAAAGGCCTTGGATCGACGAACAATCTGTCGAGCCTCTTCCTCGTCGTCCGGGAGCTCTTTTCTCAGGATATACGCGATGTATGGAACTGTCCAGTCGGGAGTGATTACTAAAGCCTCCATGACCAAGTCGACCACCGCTGGGACTTCAACCTCAGCCGGATCTGTGGCACTCTTGGGCTGTGGAGCTTCTTCGGTAAAAGGATCTTCTTTGACTGATGGAGTATGGATATGCTCCAAGAACACATCGCTGGGAATGGCTTCCCTCTTGGAACCTATCTTTGCCAAATCATCAGCCGCTTGATTTTTCAGTCGGGGTATATGATGGAGCTCTAACCCCTCAAACTTCTTTTCCAGCTTCCTCACTGCATTGCAGTATCCAGTCATGGCTGGGCTTCTAACGTCCCACTCCTTCATCACTTGGCTAACCACCAAATCTGAGTCGCCATAAACCATAAGGCGACGGACGCGGAGTGAAATGGCCATGCGCAACCCATACAAAAGGGCTTCGTATTCTGCCTCATTATTGGAGGAATCAAAGTGAATCTGGAGCACATATCTGAGCTTGTCTCCTCTGGGGGAAACCAGGACTACCCCAGCACTGGAACCATTTAACATCTTGGAGCCATCAAAGAACATGATCCAATGCTCCGAGTGAACTTGAGTCGGCTGCTGCTGTTCAATCCACTCGGCAAGGAAATCTTCTGTTGCTTGGGACTTAATGGCTTTCTTTGCCTCAAACTTGATATCAAGGGGAAGGAGTTCAATCGCCCATTTCGCCACTCGACGACTTGCGTCTCTGTTATGCAGAATCTCTGAAAGTGGAGCGTCGCTGACGACTGTAATGGAATGATCAGAGAAATAATGAGCAACCTTCTTCATGGTCATGTAGATTCCATACACAAGCTTCTGATAATGAGGATATCTTTGCTTTGATGGAGTCAAAACTTCAGACAGATAGTACACTGGGCGTTGAACTTTGAAGGCTTTCCCTTCTTCTTCCCGTTCGACCGTAAGTACTGTACTGACGACTTGTCCTGTGGCTGCAATATAAAGCAACAGAGGCTCTTTGCTGATTGGAGCAGCAAGCACCGGCTGGGTGGAGAGCAGAGCTTTTAGCTCGGCAAACGCTGCATCAGCTTCTGGAGTCCACTCGAACTTGTCTGCCTTCTTCATCAGTCGGTAAAGAGGCAATGCCTTTTCACCGAGTCGAGAGATGAATCGACTTAACGTGGCCAAACATCCAGTAAGCTTCTGGACATCGTGCACCCGCACAGGGCGTTTCATTCGGAGTATAGAGCCAACTTTTTCTGGGTTAGCATCGATTCCTCGTTCGGAAATAAGAAAACCGAGTAACTTTCCACCAGGAACTGCGAATGTGCACTTTGACAGATTGAGCTTGATATCATACCTCCTGAGATTGGCAAATGTTTCAGCGAGGTCAGTCAACAGGTCGGAACCCTTTCGTGACTTGACCACAATATCATCCATGTACGCTTCAACGTTCCGACTGATTTGAGTGAGTAAACACTTCTGAATCATCCGCATGAACGTGGCTCCGGCATTCTTGAGGCCGAATGGCATGGTAATATAGCAGAAGCACCCGAGTGGAGTGATGAAAGCTGTTTTATCTCATCGGGTCCGTACAGACGGATCTGATGGTACCCGGAATAAGCGTCTAGAAAAGACAATCTCTCGCATCCTGCGGTCGAGTCAACAATTTGATCGATGCGAGGGAGAGGAAAATGATCTTTCGGGCAGGCCCGATTGATGTGTTTGAAATCAATGCACATGCGGAGTGACTTGTCCTTCTTGGGAACCATGATGACATTGGTGAGCCACTCGGAGTGGTATATCTCTCGGATAAACCCCGCCGCCAATAGTCGAGCCACCTCCTCACCAATGGCTTTTCTCTTCTGGACGGCGGACCGTCGAAGATGTTCTTTGACTGGTTTTGCTGCTGAATCGACTCTAAGGCGATGCTCAGCTAGCCCCTTGGGAACACCCGACATGTCAGCAGGCTTCCGTGCAAAGATGTCCCAGTTCTCACGGAGGAACTGGATGAGCGCTTCTTCCTATTTAGGGTCGAGTGTTGTGGAAATATGGGTCGGAGCCACATTGGGGTCAGTCGGGTGAATGTGAACAGGCTTCGTCTCACCGGACGACTGAAATGCTGATTCTATGGCAGGCTTTTTGGCCCGCAACAAATCACTCGGATCTGCGTTTTTCTTGTACCCCTCCAGCTCGACCATGGTTATCTGGGAAACGGCAATTTTCGAGCCTTTCTGAAAACACTCTTCTGCCATCTTCCGATTGCCAGTGACAGTGATCACGCCTTTGGGGCCGGGCATCTTCAGTTTGAGGTACACGTAACATGGTCGAGCCATGAAGCGTGCGTAAGGTGGTCTCCCCAAAATAGCATGGTAAGCGCTCTGAAAATCCACGACTTCAAATGTCAGCTTCTCTTTGCGGAAATGCTTCAAGTCACCGAACACCACGTCCAGAGCTATTTAGCCGAGTGACTCAGCCTTCTTTTGGGTATAACTCCATGAAAACTCATGTTGCTGGTGCTCAGTCGGGACATCGGAATGCCCATTCCTTTCAGCGTCTCCGCATATAATATGTTCAGCCCACTACCACCATCCATTAGCACCTTCGTCAGTCGAGTGCCTTCGACGACCGGGTCGACCACCAAAGCTTGCCTCCCAGGGGTGGCTATGTGAGTCGGGTGATCAGACTGGTCGAATGTAATGGGAGCTTGGGACCATCTCAAATAACTGGGCGTCGCCGAGGCGACCATATTCACCTCACGGTTGATAACCTTCAATCGGCTTTTGCTTTCCACATCAGTAAAGATCATCAGAGTGGAGTTAACAATTCTGATACGTCAAATATTAGTATCACAGTATCGTATATTGGTTTTTGACGTCAACAATTCATATATAAAGAAGTAGTTCACCCGTGGCATGTGCACCTAAAGACACCACCTCACAATTTAGCTACAAAAAAGCGGTTCAAGATGATTTAGACACAAAGAAGAAATTCATCAATTCAATAACTGAATAAGCCTCGGAGCATGTAGAAAAACTATGATATTTTTGGGGCATAATTACCAAATGTGTTGTATATGGGGTGAAGTAATTCTTGGTTTATGTTCACTTAAACATGGTATTTAATTTTTCTTGTCGAATATCTTATTGTTCTTCAACACACTTATATTCTAATTAGATTGGAATCGCATTATAATTTACTTTAACTTTAATCACATGTTCTGTTTTACTGGTTAAATTTTATGTTTAAGCCCTATAACTTAATTTTAAATAACATAAATATATTTAACACTTTACTTCTTGTTTATTATTTTGCAATTCAGATGTAAATGAAGTTGTATTTTTATCCATCCGTTTTATAAAATATGTCTAATATTATTATCGGGAATTATAATGCACAGATGTGTCTGCTCGTCCTTTCAAGCGCCATGGGCGCCACACCATTTAATGTGTTAGACCGGCCGCGCATGTGATGATGAGCCGATTGCTTGCTACTGTCATATCCTCCGTGGGTGATGTTGTGTAAGTCATGCGTTAGGGCATCCCACTATTTTTTTGTACAACACAAAATCTTGATCGACCACGATCTAAGTTTCTTTTCTAGTGCAAAGGCATCTAATTTGTAAGTGCTCACGTTATGCTCAATTTGTATGCACGGTTTCATAAAAAACTTGTACGCATGTTTATATATATTTCTGATAGATCAGACCGGCCGCTCATGTATGATGATCCTATTACATGCTACTGTCGTGTTCGCCGTGGGTGATGCTCTGTAAGTCGCGCCTTAGTGCATCCATTAGTTTTTTGAATTTTCATCGAAATTCACGTTTGTATGTGAAAGATTAAAAGGAAGACAAACTACATGCAAAAAACCAAATTGTTTTTCGCTGGAGTTTTGTATTTTTTTACTTTCAATGAAATTTGGCATGTACTTGGATTTTCATATTTTTCAGGTTTATTATCTTCTTCTTTTTTGGTGGCGACATTGCTCTAATCACACACATACATTTGTTCCTACTTTTATCGATGTACAGACGACATTTTTCCTACCAAATATTGGATGTACACATGAACTTTTTCAAACCAGCTACCAATCCCAGCCGTACCCACAATCACGTTTTATTAGAGAATCCAATCAGCTTTAATTAAGAGCCATGCATGAGGTGGCTGCGCGGCTGGGCCAGAGAGGCTGGTCTTGGGCGTGAGCACTGTGCTGGGCCTTGGAGGGTCACGCGGCCCACACGAGCGAGCAGGGGAGGCTTGGTCGTCGTTCTCCTCGAACCAGGGCATAGGCAGGAGGTGGCTTGCAGCGGCGCTGGAGGCAAACTCCGACGGGGACGGCGAGGGGCGGTGCAGATCTAGCGCGGGAGTGGTGGGGATGGGTTTCCCGCGGCCAGATCCGAGCATGGACGACTCGTGGCGGCGGCTGTGGAGTTCCTGGCGGCCTGAAGAGAGAGAGATGTGATGAAGAGAGAAGAAGGAGGAGAGAGAGATGCGCTGCTCTGCTGGTCCGGCGAGGGACCGGTCGTCGGCGGCGAGGCGAGATAGAGGATGTCCAGCCGGCGCGGTCGGGCGCAGCAGGGAGCTCGAGAGGGAGCTCAGGGAAGCGGCGGCATACTGGCGCAGCTCGTCCCGAATTAGCGGTACGAAACGTTTTTTTTTACTTATTTACTGAACTGCGGGTTCAATTACTCAAAATCACAAGGGCTTTTTTGTAAAAAGGATGCGACGGTGAACCCGAGAGACTCAATCCGTATTTTATTATTAGGATTAGGAAAAGATAGCACAAATGCCCGTGCGTTGCAACGGAAGAAACAAACTCACACGCCGAACATGACTCAAAGACCCATGCAGGCCCACATCCTCTACCCCAGCCATGTAATTGCTTATCGTCCTTCCACCCTCGCCGACAGAGTGGTCGTGGTATCCACCTGATCACAATGCGCCCGAACATGGTCAATACCAAGGCGATGAGTTCAAGCATTGCACGACTCACTTGTCACTGAACCATGCTAGCGCAGTGAAATGTTTAAAAACTAATCTCGTTGAGCTAGACATGAGGGCCGCCTTGCGCGAGCTACACCATGCACCTGGTCCATATGTACACTGACCCTCATACGCCCTCTCGCTTTTGAATCAATGTTGCAGACTTGTTTCATTGGAGGGGGTGGGGGATGGTCCGTGTTAGAATAAATCCGAGGCTACCGTCGATCTTCCGAGGACCAAGCAATCACACAAGCACAACACCGAGATTTGTTAACGAGGTTCACCGATCCAGCCAGCGAGCAGCTCCAGCCACACAAGCTCCAGGAGGGTTAGTCGATCAATCTAATTAACCTTCTGAATTGGAGTGTTCTTTCAATTGTCGGAGGAATATTGATGAATACTTATGCCTAACCATTGATTTTATTTGAAAAAATCGTATATTTTGTAGAGAAGAAGGTGTGGAGTTGCGCGTTGTCATTTATAAAATAACCGTTAGAGTTCTTCGATATGTGGATTGAATTCCTGCCTTTTAATGTCTTGTGTTTCTATCGTGCGTGTGGTAACATGATGACTCACTCTATTCTTTTGGATGTAACTTGTCAGACAAGGACTCACATTATGCTTCAAATATAGTCATACGTATTAATGCTGGATTGTCAAGTCTCTGGGCACATATACACTTATTTGAGCTAATTATGTTTAGCTAATTATGCGGTTGTCATATACTTCCTCCGTTCCTAAATATTTGTCATTTTAGAGATTTCAACAAGTGACTACATACGGAACAAAATGAGTGAATCTACAGTCTAAAATATGTCTATATATATATCCATATGTGGTAGTCCATTTAAAATCTTTAGAAAGACAAATATTTAGGAACAGAGGGAGTATATTCTTGTGATATCTGAAAATGGTGCAGAAATATAGGGGTCATGTCAAAATTATAGGTGAAAATTCTGTCAGAATTTTGATTATATCCATATCAACTATACTGTACGTCCAAACATGTTACATCCATTCAGTCTGAAGTTTGATTACATCCATACGAAGAAGCCTCCATATCCTCTTGTAACAGTTCCTACATCTAAACAATAACACGTGACAAAGCTAATAACTTGAGCAACGAGCAGCTCCAGCCAACATGTACAGCTCCAGCCAGCGAGCAGCTCCAGCCAGCTTGTACATCTACATCTGGACGGGGGACGCGCAGCAGAGTGCAGAGGCACTTCAAGAGCCGGCGCCTCTCTTCTCTGGCAAGACGGAGGGGCTGGAGCGCGGCCGACGGCGGCGGCTCAGGTGGGAGGAGGCACGGCGAGGCCGCGGGGTCAGGGAGAATCGGAGGAGTCACGGCGCACTGCTTTGTCTATCTGTCTCATGTACATTCATCGTTTCATAAGACAGGAAAGGTTTGATCGGAAATGATTGAAACGACCCCGAGGGTAAATCCGTCCTAAAAAACATCAAGTGTGGGTCTGGACGTGGAAAAGAAGAAAAAACTCAATTTGTGGTGTTTTATCTAGCTATCAATGAAAAGAGTGGTATTTAATCCAATAAAAAGTAAGGTGTGGTATAGGAGCAAAGTACTAGGAAAAGTGTGGCATTTCCTCAAATTGCCCTACCTAATAAGGTTGACGCAGTGCCAGGCACAAGGGCATCGACGTTCATGGAGAGTGCGAGCACGGGAGGTGACCATCGACGGTGCCATGGCCCGGATGTCCGAGCCCGAATGGCGTCGTTCCAGCCCGCGACATCCTACCTCACGCTACCCCGGAATGCCGGCGCGACCCTGGGCTCCTCGAGCGGGATCCGTGTGTTGCCTTAGATTCCAGGTGCCGCATGAACGGCAGGGAAGCTCCGCCATCGTGGTCCACTCATCGGCACGCCGTGGGCGGCCTCATTGTCCCCTCCGGTTTTGACATCGCCGCGTCCAGCTCCGAGAGCCGCCGTTCCCCAGTGGTCAACATTACCCGTGTCCTCAATGAGGAGGCCTCGGGCGTCACAGACGACTTCGAGGCCGACGAGCGCGGCGTCGGCATCACCATCTCTGTCCCCACCGACGGCGCCTTGGCGGGCCTACCGACCACCTCCAGTCCCTCCCTGCCGACCGCAAGGCTGTCGTGCTGCACTCCTACTACCCGCTCGGCTCCCTCGAGTCCATCGTGAACCCTGTCCAGCCCATGCTTGCCATCGAGTGCACTGAGGCCGGCCGCTTCACGCTCAACTCACACGATTCAGAACTGTGTATATGCTGTGTGTATGCACTACTGTACAGTGCTGCGTGTGCGCATTGATATTTTCTGCCACTGCGTGATGCTGCTATTACACTGATGAAGCTACTATATGAATTTTGCATAGCTACTGTCTGTTCTGAATAGTTCAGATTTCCAGGTACCGGAATTACCTAAACCAAAATTTTCAGTAATTTGGGTTTAGTTAATTATTTGTTAGACAGAATTTCGGCTCCAATTTTGAAGTATCTGAATTACAGAAAGAACCGAATGCCCAGGGTGCAAGGATATACTTATCCATTATTTCCAAAGTTGCACCCTTGATATGTTCATAAAAATTCAATGTAGTACAGAGAACACAAAAAACAATGGAATTAAATTCATGTCCACCTCGCGGCCACTACAAGCACCCTTGTGATAGTTTGTAAGAGTTGGTCTTAGATCAGGTAAGGAAAATCTACCAAAAAATATTAGGACTTTTACTCAACTCCTTTGGTCATTCAATAACTGAGCACCATCTCTAACATAGTATAAATAGGAAAGAACAAAAATATGCTCAGATCTGGTATGTGCTATTCAGACTGGGCATTGTTAACACCACGATTGTTGTCACCACCCGTGTTGCTCGATCGAGCAATGCAGGGGCCTTTTATTTCTCGAGCATGGACTTCCACAAATTGTCTCGAGCGACGCAAGTGCCTTATCTATCTTGAGCATGAATCTTCACAAATTGGTTCTCAAATTTCGTTGTAATATGTATTGAGACGTGTGTTGCACGTGCATGCTTAGTAGTATAGATAAAATCGTAATATAAACGAGGTGGTACTAATTTGGGGATGAGAAATCTGTGATTGGGCCGTCGATCCCGCACGCACATGGGACAGGGTCACGTTCTCCTCCTCTTCGAGCCGCCTCTCTCCCATCACGCGCAGCCCCCATGCCGCCGCCCAATGTATGCGGCTGCCCAGCCTCCTCCGTCCTACCTCGCTGCCGTCAGCCCTGCCCTACCCCATCCCGCCCTTTATCAAGGATCTCCGCCGATTCAAGCGGGTCTCTCAGATCCAAAACAAAATTCGCGTGAGAGATTTGGGGCTGATTGTTCAATCCTTGGTTGGGATCTAGGCACGGCTATGGGGAAGATAGTGGTGGTTATGTGCGTCGCTGCGGGATGGCAATGTTTACACTGGTGCCAGCGGTGGAAGGGGGTGGAGCTTGTGGGCTCCGCGGAGGCCGACTTGAAGACGAAGGTGCCGGCGGTGATTAAGGAGGTGGCCCGCACGCTCCTTGAGCTCGATTAATCCGATGTGTGAGTCCCATGTGTTCATCATCAAACTCATCCTCTCAAAGTACAATTAGTACAAGTTTATCTTTTTTTTCTTTACTACTGAACTTTATTTTTCTACATACTTTTTCCTCCCTGTAATGACTTAGGATCATTACGATGTATTCAACCAGGGTTAATCAATATTTAGCCACAACATGTATGTCAGAAAACAGCTTCCACCTACAAAGAATTACAAGACAGGAAACTCGGGGTTCAGAAGCTTGAGAAATTGTATGTGGACATGGCCTTGCAAAAAGAACTTAAGGTGCGTTCTCTATGAGAAACTGAAAATATTTTAAAAAAATTAGGTCATGTCTATATACTATCTTTGGTAACTGAACCATGGATGTTATGCTTATTGTGAAAATAATTTGAAATTTACAAGGCAGTGGAGCCAGTTCATAATTTGTGAGCAACCAAAGTGCAAGCAGCCTAAATTAGTAATCTTTGAATAAACTGGCTTATGAAATTTTGATAGTTTTGTCAATAGTACAGTAGCACTGGATATTCTGCTGTTTCTTATTAGAATTTGCCCTGACCTGATTTTACTACTGTGGCATGCAGAAACCTTGATGCAAAAGGAAACTCCATGAAGAAGAGATTGAAAATCCAACATCACAACATATATAAGATTTCTTATTTTCATGATTAGCAAAGTTATTGCAGACTGCATGTTTGTTGTCTGATAAAACACATCTCTGAAAATTCGATAGACCCTTTGATTGAGTTTACATCTGTTATCGTGTCTGTTCCAAATTTGATTTAGGTCTATAGGCAAGGGCTAAACTGAATCATGCTACTACACAAGGGCTAAACTAAACCATACTACTACTTCCTACATGCCCAATTACTGATGATAGGAACTAACAGTTGGGCTGGGCGATGTACTATTATTTTTCCGCAGAGGAGCGAGGGCCTGGCGAAGCACGTGGACCAGTTATCGTTACGGTGGATTTTGCACGACGCGCGTGCTTCGGTCTAATTAGCGCGTACGCTAAGAAATAAAGTGCTCAGGCTTAATTTAGCATGTCTAAACACTTTCTTTGACTGCTGAATTTAGAACTGCTGCTTGGTACGCACTATTAATTTTCATACTGATAGGCTTAACCAAATGTTGTATCAATTGGGTAAAGTACTCCATTGCACTTCCAGGCAAACTTCAGCAATTAGTCAGAATCCAATGTCACCCATGATTGGTATTATGGGTATCCATTATTACTACCAATGTACTGTAGCCAGGTACAATCAGTACGGACATGCACTAATCAGCATCACCTTTGCATACTAATTATGCAGTGAACTTGCCGCTGATCAATTACAGTTTTGAAACAATACTGAAACTCTCACACTTTTTCTTGGCAGAAAACAGCTTGCAGAACATAGCCAATCAATTTTTTGTATGAATCCGAGCTTACTAATTTATTCATCTGGAGATAAATTGATTGTAGTTTGACACTTGGTTGTTGCTTCCTTATTTTTCAAATGTACCCCCCTTTCAAGCACACACTAGGTTGATTCAGATATTGTAGAACTCTACATTCTATTATATATATTATTTCTGTTGTTTTTCAGCTTAGCGGAAAATTTCATTCAAAGATTTGACTAGCATCCAACCAGAGGAATAACACGAAAGGTTAGCAATCTTACAAGTTTGAAAAGTGTGACAGCAGTAGGGATTTTGTTTTTCTGGTAACAAAGTAATTGGTCAGGTTTTACAGTGTGGTCCCAGGTCTCATAGATGTGAAAGCTTTGCTATATGTATGTTGTTGGAGAAATTATATGCTGTTGTGCGTGGTGAAAATTCCTATTTATGGTTAAATAAATCATGTTGTTTCTGCTTTGTTAATAACCATGCCTACTATGATCCTGCGCTTCTTACTCTTTGTGTAGGCTTGCTGTCAAAACAACAAACTTAATATGTGCTTGATTAACTCAGTCAAGCTATTGTTGTAGTTGTCTGATGTATGAAAGTGTAATGTTCCCCTCATGTCTATTCTGATGTTTCAACTATACTACTTCTCTTGAGAAGTTTTCATGGTCCCACCCAGATTATACGCCATATTAGATCATCAGATTACCTACTAATCGACCTGCCAATGACTACAACGCTTGGTTGATTGCTTGTGGATGATTCTGCAATGTAGTGAAAGAATTTTGGTAACTAAATCCGCACGCTGTTCTTTAGCAATGGACAATTTCTGAAACTTTTCTGGATTGTGACCGACATGATTCAGGTGCAGAAACATTAGATGTTGAATGCTATAGGACCGGCGATACATATGCTATCTGCGAATCGATTGACCCAATCTTGCCTCACTAGCTATGAGAAATAATTTAGATGAGAGTTTATAAAGAGCATGTCTAATACCATGCATTATAGTTGATACCGTCTTTGTTTATCGGTGCAGTTTAGTAGAACATCTTCTCGTGATCTCATTTGCTTTTTATTCCATGAAAGAACCATTTATGCAGGGTTTGGTTTTGTCTTGAAGTTCATAGGATATTGTAGGAATCGATCATGACATTGATGGATATCAAAGAAAATTGAGTCTGGTTCACGATGGTGCGCGAAAGGTGAGGCTGCTTTGCGCTCAGGACAATTGATTAGGAACTCTTTGATTTGTATCACTACCACTGGCTTGGTATCTGTCGTAGATGTGTATGCGTACCTGTAAAAATTAACATTTTGGTTTAGTATTTTTCTTAATTCTCAAGAGCAAAAAGAAAATACGTTATCAGTGTGTACGTACAATACTATGCACATCAAGTCGGAATCAAAGTCGAATCGAAAGCGAAGAAATGGCTAACCCTGACCGTGCACCTCTCCAGCCCTTGGGTTTACTGCTTTGAACGCTTTAACCATTTTGTTATTATTATTGCTTTCAATCAGGTTGCGACGGATCGGATCGGGATGAGTAGCTAGATATGGATCGATGGTGGTGGCTGGAAAGGGTTAACCCTCACCGTCTACCTCTCCTGCTGCTCGATGGTGACATGTGATCATCCACAACTATCCGACGTATGAGGACTCGGAATGTGGTGTTTGCTCCACAGTGAAGTAGAAAACCTTTCCTTGAAGGATGCAGGGACACGTGCGGACTGTTAGAGTTGTGTCGAATATAATGTACAAGGTAGGTTACAATTGGACTCTGAGTAGTATTGTGTTTAGACATGATATGGAGTCGTGTCCTAGTAGGACACTTGTATCCTAGGCCTCTCTTATATAGCGGGGATAGACACACGATGTAACCTATGCCAACATAATAGCACAGGCGCGCAAGGGGGAGCCGGCGGGGTGTGCCGGCGCCCGGGTGGCCAGGGTGCGGTATTGTGACGGTGTCACGGGGAGGAGTGCCCGTAGTCAAGCCCCGGGGATGTAGCCATATCGGTGAACCTCGTTAACAAATCTCGGTGTTGTGCTCGTGTGATTGCTTGGTCCTCGGAAGATCGACGGTGGCCTCGGATTTATTCTAACAAGTGGTATCAGAGCAAGGTTGCAAGATCAAGAGGTTGCAAGTTTGTTGGTCTAGAGAAAGAAGATTCGATGTCGTGATCATCGTCAGCGTGAAGCAGTCGAAGGATTGGCAGCCGACGGAAGGGATCGGGAGACATCGTCATATCCAAGAGAGCGATCGGAAACAGCCGACTGCGTTGGAGGTTTCGCTGATCGAATCGGTACTAGACTGATCTGGTTTCACTCGAGATCTGCGTGTATCAGTGGATGCATATAAGCGGCGTGGATCAACTTGCGCACTGGTGGGTTGCAGCTTTTCAGGGAGCCGAAGCCAACGGTGGCTCGTGGGCATGCTTAGGACGTGGCAGGCCGTCCAGGTGACTGGTTGTGTGCGTTCTTGATGGGCTAGGCCCTTGTGTAGCCATGAGGTGGAGACATGATGCTGCCCCAGGTGCGTACAGGCAAGGCCTAGTGGGGTCTACCCGTGGAGAGATGCTGCTGTTACATACGTGACGGAGATTTGTTTGGTGAAAAAAAGGAAACGGCACAAGGACAGAGTCTGGTCGTGATTTGTTTGCTATCAAGAAAGAAAGGAAAAGATCCAGAAGCTACATACGTGTGGTGAATTAAGAGTTTGTCGATCTCTTTTGGTTCACACGGCAAGGCTATGGGGGAGTTTGTTTTGGTTTTCTTTGTCGGCGCACGTTTTGTGTATGGATGGCAAAGGTCACGGTGACGGCTTGAGTCTCGAGCGTGTTGTGCAGTCGGACAAGTTCGGCTGGGTTGGACTGAGCAGTCTGACGGATCGACGTGAGTCGGTTGATACAGAAGACGGTGGTGGGATCGGCGATGGCGACATTGGAGCGTGATGCTGATGGTGACCGACTTCTGGGCGTGGAAACACGTGGCGCAGGCCCGACGGTTTGTGCTGCTTCGACAAGACTATGGCGCGGGGTTGATTCAGGATGGTGTACACACAGAGCTTGAAGTCGACGGGGCGTGAGGATGGACTGATCATCTACCATGGAGTCATGTTGAAGGTGGAGCTGGAGTCTCGAGGACTTCACTTGGTGCTGATTGAGGGGTTACGGCGTAAGTGCACAGAGAGTCACTAGTAGAAAAAGGACCTAATGTGAGAAACATTAGTACCTCATATGAGCCGGCACTAATGCGCCCATTAGTGCCGGTTCAAATGACTTGGCGGGAGGTGACCTTTAGTATCGGTTCGTTGGGAATCATTAGTACCGGTTCGTGCCACGAACCGGTAGTAAAGATGCTGGTGCCCGGCCAGCACCTTTAGTACCGGTTCGTGGCACGAACCGGTACTAAAGAGGTTGTGGCAGGCGCTATTTTTAGTCCCACCTCGCTCCCCTAACAAGAATTTGACCACCTTAAGTATGTTACTTCTCAAACTATCCCGAACATTTGGTCTTCATTGAACTCTATGTGTAGGATCTATGGCTGCAATAGGAGTCTTCGCCGGTTCTTGAATCGGTGGTAGATTCCTATTGACGATTTAGATTCTATACAAAAAGATCGTTGATGATCAATGTATTTTTTATATGTACTTCTGTGTAGCAGTAGCGCGTTTTGGCTGAAAGGCGGTACTGATCAATGTATTTTTTCTGCGTTCAGATGCACAATTTAAATATGTTATTTTTCGAACTATCACAAGCAAGGAAGAGGAAGAAGAGGAAGAAGCCCGGGAAGAAGAAGAAGAAGAAGAAGAAGAAGAAGAAGACGAAGAAGAAGAAGAGGAGGAGGAGGAAGAAGAAGAAGAAGAAGAGGAAGAAGAGGGAGAAGAAGAGGAAGAGGAAGAAGAAGAAGAAGAAGAAGAAGAAGAAGAAGAAGAAGAAGAAGGAGAAGAAGGAGAAGAGGAAGAAGAAGGAGAAGGAGAGGAGGAAGAAGAAGGAGAAGA